>MJUU01033719.1:49071-61203 GCA_002080025.1 Modiolus philippinarum | reverse complement strand
ATATGAACTGTTACATGAAAACATAACAAGATACATTAAACATGAACAATAACACAACAAATAATGAAAACAAATACAACAGATAATGAAAGCAAATACAACAAATAATGAAAACAAATACCACAATACATAACAACAAATGCAAACTTGAACACCAAAACGCAATATCAATCATGGAACATCAACATAATTACAAAAAAATATGAAAATAAATGTGAACTTTGACTATAAAGTGATACAAAACATGAAAGCATATCGGCATTAATGTAAATAAGCTGAAATACAACATCAAAATTTGACGCAGCAGCAGCAGCAAATATACCTGGTATATGACACAGCAGCAGCAGCAGCAGCAAATATACCTGGTATATGACACAGCAGCAGCAGTAGCAGCAGCAATTCTGCCTGGCATATGACACAGCAGCAGCAGCAGCAGCAGCAGACCCCAGTATGGACGAGAAGCAGCAGCAGCAGCAGCAAAAGTCTGTAAAAAGGCAAACTGCGATATATTCGTTAAAAATACGATCTGAAACATGAAAAATGAACAGAAATACAATAAAACTTAAAATAAATGAAACAAAATACGAACTTGTACGTCGAAAACATAAAGATAAAATGAAATAATGTGAAATCTCGTACTGAACGAGACTTGTTAAAGGTAACAGATATCAAGATGATAATGTGACCAACCGATTGAAAAGCCTAAACATACCCCGATTTCATATTTCATATGTCTATATAGTGACAATAGTTCGGATTAAGACCAATCTAGGGCCGATCTAAGGCCGACTTAGGGCAGATCTTTGATTTCTAAGGACCGATATCTCTACCAGAGAATGTTCCAGCATCCCAACACCTATTCCAATCGCTTTAGAACTATAAATGTACCCCGAATCCATATATCATATGACTATAGTACCAATAGTTTAGATAAAGACCGATCTAGGTCCGGATAAGGGCCGATAGCTTCATAACAGTTGCTTTTAGTCCTTAACTACCTACACCAATCGCTTTACATGACTAAAGATACATCGATTCCATATATAATATGACCCTTTTACTAATAGTATTGATAAAGGCCGAATTAGGGCCGACTTAGGCCGATCTCAGATTTCTAAGGGCCGATTACTTCACAAAACTACGTTCTAGGTTTTAACTACCTCAACCAATCGTTTTAGAACTAGGAAGATACATCAAATCCATATATGACTAGATTATTAATAGTACTGATTGTGGCCGATCTAGGGCCGACACTGGGGCGATCTCAATTTTCTAAGGGCCAATAACTCTATAACAGTATGTTCTACCCCTTAACTACCTATACCAATCGCTTTAGAAGTATGAAAGTACATCAAATCCATATATGATATGCTTAAAGTAGTAATACTAAGGGTCAGGGCCGATCTAGGGCCGTTTAGGGCCGATTTCTCGTTCACACTCGGTGCTAGGGCTTCGAAACCAACACCAATCGAATCAACGACCCCGATTAACCCTAGTAAGATACAGGCACGAAAATACGCAAAAAAGACTAAAAAATTAAGGGTTACTTTTAAGTAGTATATAGGTGGTTTCCCGTTTTATAAATAGATTTTAAGGGAATCCCTCCCAAACTTGCGCATGCGCAATCCAAACACTTCTACATCTGGTCACGTGACTTCCGCTTCCAGTCACGTGACTTCGGTCACCTCACTTCCGGCCTACGTCACTTCCGGCTTCACCTCGCTCCCGCTCCTCAAATGCGACTTTGTAACCACCTATATACTACTTGGAGTAACCCTTAATTTTTTAGTCTTGTTTGCGTATTTTCGTGCCTGTATGGTATCTTACTGGGGTAAATTGGGGTCGTTGATTCGATTGGTGTAGGTTTCGAAGCCCTAGCACCGAGTGTGAACGAGAAATCGGCCCTAAACGGCCCTAGATCGGCCCTGACCCTTAGTATTACTACTATAGGCATATCATATATGGATTTGATGTACTTTCATACTTCTAAAGCGAATGGTATAGGTAGTTAAGGGGTAGAACGTACTGTTATAGAGTTATTGGCCCTTAGAAAATTGAGATCGGCTCAAAGTCGGCCCTAGATCGGCCACAATCAATACTATTAATAATCTAGTCATATATGGATTTGATGTATCTTCCTAGTTCTAAAACGATTGGTTGAGGTAGTTAAAACCTAGAACGTAGTTGTGTGAAGTAATCGGCCCTTAGAAATCTGAGATCGGCCTTAGTCGGCCCTCATTCGGCCTTTATCAATACTATTAGTAAAAGGGTCATATCATATATGGAATCGATGTATCTTTAGTCATGTAAAGCGATTGGTGTAGGTAGTTAAGGCCTAAAAGCAACTGTTATGAAGCTATCGGCCTTTACAAATCTAAGATCGGCCTAATTCGGCCCTTATTCGGACCTAGATCGGTCTTTATCTAAACTATTGGTACTATAGTCATATGATATATGGATTCGGGGTACATTTATAGTTCTAAAGCGATTGGAATAGGTGTTGGGATGCTGGAACATTCTGTTGTAGAGATATCGGTCCTTAGAAATCAAAGATCTGCCCTAAGTTGGCCTTAGATCGGCCCTAGATTGGTCTTAATCCGAACTTTTGTCACTATATAGACATATGAAATATGAAATCGGGGTATGTTTAGGCTTTTCAATCAGTTGGTCACATTATCATCTCGATATCTGTTACCTTTAACAAGTCTCGTTCAGTACGAGATTTCACGTTATTTCATTTTATCTTTATGTTTTCGACGTACAAGTTCGTATTTTGTTTCATTTATTTTAAGTTTTATTGTATTTCTGTTCATTTTTCATGTTTCAGATCGTATTTTTGACGAATGTATCACAGTTTGCCTTTTTACAGATTTTTGCTGCTGCTGCTGCTGCTTCTCGTCCATATTGGGGTCTGCTGTTGCTGCTGCTGCTGCTGCTTCTCGTCCATACTGGGGTCTGCTGCTGCTGCGTCATTTGCCAGGCAGAATTGCTGCTGCTACTGCTGCTGCTGTGTCATATACCAAGTATATTTGCTGCTGCTTCTGCTGCTGCTGTGTCATATACCAGGTATATTTGCTGCTGCTGCTGCGTCAAATTTTGATGTTTTATTTCAGCTTATTTACATTAATGTCGATATGCTTTCATGTTTTGTATCACTTTATAGTCAAAGTTCACATTTATTTTCACATTTTGTTGTAATTATGTTGATGTTCCATGATTGATATTGCGTTTTGGTGTTCAAGTTTGCATTTGTTGTTATGTATTGTGGTATTTGTTTTCATTATTTGTTGTATTTGCTTTCATTATCTGTTGTATTTGTTTTCATTATTTGTTGTGTTATTGTTCATGTTTAATGTATCTTGTTATGTTTTCATGTAACAGTTCATATCATTATGTTATCATGTTTTGTTGTGTTTGTGTTCATTTACTATGTGTCATGTTATGTTTTGATGTCAAAGTTTAGATTATGTTGTCATGTTTTATTGTTTTTGTGTTGATGTTTCATGTTTCATATTGTGTTTTTGTGTTCAGGTTTGCATTTGTTGTCATGTATTGTTGTATTTGTTTTCATAATTTGTTGTATCTGTGGTCACATTTACCGTTTTATGTTAAGTTTTCATGTAACAGTTCATATGAATATCGTTAAGGTTAATGTTTTGTACCACTTAATCTTGATATTTATCATTTCATGTTGTGTTTTTGTGTTCAAGTTTGCATTTGTTGTAAAGTTTTGTTTTATTTGTGTTCAATTTCATGTTTAAGTTTGTATTTTTATGTACAATTAACAATAATATTGATTTGCTTTCATAGTATGTGTCACTTCATGTTGATCTCTTAACAAGTATGCTTCTTATTGTTGTTCACATTGTCTGTAATATCAATTAGTTTTCATATTTTGTGTCACTAAATGTTTATTTCGTCATCCACTTGTTGTTAACATTCATATCAAAGTTTATATGTTTGTATGTTTTGTGTCGTTGAATGTTGATGTTTCAATGTTTGGTATGTTTTGATGTCAAAGTCTTGATATATTTTCAAACTTTGTTGTATTTGTATTCATTTTATCGTTTCATATTGTCTTTGGCGTAAAGTTCAGATTTGTTTTCATATTTTATTGTGATTATATTCATATTTTACATTTCATTTTCCGTTTTCATGTAACAGTTCATATTAATGTTATTAAATTGTCATGTATTGTTGTATTTGTTTTCATAATTTGATGTATCTGTGGTCGCATTTAACGTTTTATGTTAAGTTTTCATGTAACAGTTCATATGAATATCGTTAAGTGTAATGTTTTGTATCACTTTATCTTAATATTTATCATTTCAATTTGTATTTTCATGTACAAGTTTGCATTTCTTTTCACAATTTGTTGTAATAATGTTCATATTTAACGTGTCATGTTGTGTTTTCATATATAAGTTTAGATTTATCTTTGTTGCATTTAAGTTCATATTTAACATATCATACTACGTTTTCATGTAACAGTTCAATTTTGGTTTCATACTTTGCTGTGTTTGTATTCATATTTCACATATCATATTATGTTTTCATGGAACAGTTCATATCGATGTCATAATGTTATCATGTTTTGTTGTGTTCGTATTCATATTTTACATTTCATATTGTGTTTTGGTGTGCAAGTTTGCATTTGTTGTCATTTATTGTTGTGTTTGTGTTCATACTTAACGTGTTTTGGTATAAACATTCATGTCAATGTTTGCATGTTTACATATCTTATGTCGTTTAATGTTCATATTTGGACATTTCTGCTAGTATTTGGTGTTCTCATCAGAGTGTTTTCATACTTCATGTTCATGTTTTAACATTAATGCTTGTATTTTTGTTCATATTTCATGCTTTAGTTTTTTGTGTTGTCTTGTTATATTTTAGTTTTGTCCTCGTTAGTTATGTTTGTAGTACCGATCTGTCCTTGTCTATGTTTGAATACTGGATGATTACAAAAGCTTTTCAAATTTAACTTGGTACTGTTTGAGGGTAAGAGAAGTAACACGAACCATGATTTTTAATTGGTTTTGTCTCAGGGTTAGCAAAAGACATTAACCAATCAGCAACGTAACAGATCTTTCAAAAATATATATGCCTCACTTACCGTGTGACGGGTGCTGTTAACAGAGCAGGACATGCTTACCCTTCCGGAGCACCTGATGTCACTCTCAGTTTCACTGGAGTTCACACTGTGAGTGCCTTTGTTCTGAATGTTGTGGTTTCTGGTTCTGTGCTTTGTGTCTGTCTGGCGTCATTGTTTTTGCGTCTAACGTCATTGTTTTCTGTGTTCTCGTTTTTGCCCTGTCTTTGGACTTCGATTTTTGTGAATTTCACCCCTTTGTTCCTTCGGTGTTCTACTGCCGTTGTTTCATGTTGCATGTCGTATTTTGATATTCAAGTTCTCATGAATGTGATTAATCTATAATGTTTTGTATCATTTGATCTTGAGTTTTGTCTTTTGTTTTTCATATCAATGACTATATATTGTTATAATGTTTGTCAATTCATTGGAGATTTCAAGTTATGTTTCAGTTTTATCATTAAAGTTCATATGAATGTCGTTTAATTTTGATATTTCAATGTTTCTGATTATATTTTTGTTCATATCAGTGCTAATGTTCATATGTTTACATGTTTTTTTATAGTCATACTTAACGTTAGGTGTATGATTTGGTCTTCAAATCAGTGTGTGAACATATCATGCGTTAGTTTATATTGATGTTTCAATGTTTCTATTCGTATTTGGTGTTCACATTCATATGTTGTATCATTTAATGTTGATCTTTTAACATCGATGCTTGTATTTGTTGTTCATTTTGTCGTCAGTATCTATTTGTTTCATAGTTTGTGTTTCATATCATTCTTGCAGATAAAGTTCATATGTTTACATATTTTTGTTCATTCATAGTCATAGTTAACGTATCGTGTTATGTTTTCATTTAACAGTTCATATCATTATGTTGTCACGTTTTGTTGTATGTGTGTTCATTTACTATGTGTCATGTTATGTTTTGATGTCAAAGTTTGCATTATGTTGTCATGTTTTGTTGTTTTTGTGTTCATACTTGTGTTTTGGTGTTAACATTGGTGTTAATGTTCATATATTTACAAGTTCTGTGTCAATTCATTGTCATAGTTGACGTTATTTCTCTGTTTAGCTATATAAGCTATATTGTTAATGTTGTTTAGTTGTCATGTTCTGTTGTGTTTGTGTTCACATTCATAGGATTTCATGTTGTTTCACTTCATATTGATGCTTAGACTTCTTTATTTGTATTTGTTGTTGACATCAGTGTGTTTTCATATTATGTTGATCGTTCACCATTAATGCCTCTATGTATTGTTTAAATTGTCCTCAATATCAATTTGTTTTCATATTTTCTTTTACTTCATGATAATCTTTATGTTTGTATTTGTAGTTCATATTGTCTTCAATATCAATTTGTTTTCATACTGTCACTTGATGTTTATTTCGTCTTCTACTTGTTATTATTCATACCATAGTGATTCCATATGCTATGTGTTCATTCTTTATGTTCATATCAATATCATTATGTTGTCGTTTATTGTTGTTTTTGTGTTCATACTTGACGTTATGTGTCGTGTTTTGGTGGTAACATTCGTGTCAATGTTCATATGTTTACATATCTTGTGTCAGTTTATGTTGATGGTTTAAAGTTTATAATTGTATTTGGTATGAAAAAGAAAGGAAATGGGGTAAATGTCAAGGAGACAACATCCAATATCCAGGTTAAAACGACCCAAAACAAAGCATCTAGTGTTCACATCGATTAGTTTCCATATCTTGTATCAGTTAATGTTCATGATTTAACATTAATGCTTTCATATATGGTTAATACTGTCTACAGTGTCGATTAGTTTTTATAGTTTGTGTCATTTCACGTTCATGTTTAGACGTCTTTATTTGTATGTGTTGTTCTTATCAGTGAGTTTTCATATGTTGTATCACTTCATGTTGATATATTAACCTTTCTGTTTATATTTGTTGTTCACATCAGTGTGTTTTCATATGTTGTATCATTTAATGTTAAGGTTTTAACATTTATGCTTGTATTTGGTGTTCACATCCATAGGTTTTAATAGTTCGTATGATTTGATATTGATATGTTCACATAGCATCTCACAGTCAGCTATACGTTATGTTTCCGTTTTAGTGATTAAAGTCACATTTCCGTTTTAGTGATTAAAGTCACATTAGTTTTCATATTGTTTTCAGTTTCAATTTGTTTTCATAGTATCACTTGATGTTTTGTGTCAGTTCATAGTCATAGTTTCATTATGTGTTTTCAATGAATTATGATATCCATCAGTATGGTTAGGGTAACATTGATTATAAGAATTGTTCCAGAATATACAAAGGTTAGAGATTGTGTTAGCATTAGTTTCAGTTAGGATTAAGGGTTAGTGTTACTGTTATATACATAAGGGTTACTGTTATATGTATTAAGGTTACTGTTATTACATAAGGGTTACTGTTATTTACATAAGGGTTAGGGTTATACATAAGGGTTAGGGTTATATACCAAATGGCTACTGTTATATACATAAGGGTTAGTGTAATATACATAAGGGTTACTGTAACTGATATATACCAAACTGTTAGTGTTACTGTTATATACAATAGCGTTAGGGTAACTGTAATATACACTAGGGTTAGGGTTATCATTAAGGAATTGAAATCAGGGTTAGGGTTACTGTTATATACATAAAGGTTAGGGTTATACATAAGGATAAGATTGACTGTTATATACAATAGCGTTAGGGTTACTGTTATATACATAAGGGTTACTGTAATATACATAAGGGTTAGGGATAAGGGTTATACATAAGGGTTATAGTTATATACATTATGGTTAGGGTCACTGTTATATACATAAGGGTTCGGGTTATATACATAAGGATTGGGGTTATACATAAGGGTTAAGGTTATATACAAAGGGTAACTGTTATTACACAAGTGTTAGGATTACTGTTATATACATAAGTGTAACTGTTATATACATAAGGGATACTGTTATTACACGTGTTAGGGTTACTGTTATATACATAAGTGTAACTGTTGTATACATAAGGGTTAGGGTTACTGTCATGTATTTAGATTAGGGTTATGACTATTGCTATATACATCAGTGGTAATGTTACTGTTATAGGGTTAGGGTTAATGTTTGAAGTGAAGGTTAGGGTTACTGTTCTATATATAAGGGTTAGGGTTACTGTTATATACAATAGCGTTATGGTTATATACGTAAGGGTTAGTGTTATTTACACAAGGGTTAGTGTTATTACATAAGTGTTAGGGTTAGAGGTATATAAAGAGGGTTAGGGTTAAGCATAAGGGTTAATGTTATAAACATTAAGGTTAGGGTTATATGCATAAGGGTTATGGTTATAAACAATAAGGGTTACTGTTATATATACAAGGGTTAGTGTCATATACATTAGGGTAGGGTTGTATACATAAGGGTTAGGGTAACTGGTTAGGGTTACTTTTGTTAGGGTAAAACAAATTCCATCATTTGGGAATGATACCATTATTAACGTTAGTGTTTTTTGATAGCTTTAGGTTAGGTTATCATTAATTAATAAATAAAATGATTTTCAAGTTTAAGATAGGTATTGTTTAAATCATTTGAATTCGGATTACACATATATTAATGCTTAGTGATTAGGTTATAGTCACCGATGTTCAGGTTAGGGTTTTTATTAGGTTAAGTTGGGGTAAAGTAGTTCAGGTTGAAAAAAAATAAAATTATAAAGTTGTTGGGATATCTAATAATTAGCCAAAATAGAAATAACATTAAAATAAATAAATGAATAAATAAATTAAATAATCATGAAAAATCAATAGAATAAAAATAATAATAAATAAATATTATAATGAAAAATAATAAATAAAATAATCAAAAAGTAAAAAATTAATTACGAATATAAATAAATTAAAAATGATAAATATTAGAAAAATAAAAAATAATAATAAATAAAATAAATAATTAATAAAATAAATAAAATAAATAATTAATCATATCAATAAATTAAATAAAGAAAATTAAACCAATAATTGAATAGAAAATAATAAAAGAAATAAAACGATATTATAAATAAATATAATAATAATGAAAAATAATAGAAAATATAAATGTATAATGAAAAAGAATAAACTATAAAATATAAATAAAAAATAAATAAATAAAATAAAAGTTGTCATAGCAACTTAGGTTAGAGGTAAAAGGGAGATAACTCCAATAAGTTAGAAAATAGAAAGTAACTATGGAGATATAGAAGAAAATACTGCAAATAAAAAAAAATGGTTAGGGTTAGTCGTGACCAAATACAACATTACTGATCTAACAACACAAAAATTAGGGTTAGTACAAGGATAAGTGTAAGGTTAGGGCTAGAATAAAAACGAGACCAGTGGACATGGACAGAAATCAAAGTAGAAGGTAAAGTAGAAGTCCTAGGAAAGCACCTTGGATAGTTGTAGGGCGAGACCAATGACTAAACATGAACTGGTGAAGTCAAAGCCAAAGGCAAATCACTCAGGACGAGGTCAAAGGTCAATGACACACTAAAGTACATTAGCACCTCGTCAAAAAAGACTTCCACAGCAGATCGACAATTGGTCGAAAAGTCCCTCCCAATCGGAGGGAAAAATCGAAGACCTTTAACATAGGGCCTATGGGTCTCAAGTGCTGCTATATACTACTTTTCCCAATTTGGGAAAATTGAAAATCCGAAGAACCAGACTTTTATAGTGGACTCCCAAGTTGTGGCTTTTGTGTAGATGGAGTTGGAAAGGGGTATTTTATTCTTAACCCCGTCCCCCGCATTTTTCAGTGAAAGCCCTAGTGAAAGTTCATATTTGTTCTTATAGTTACTAGATTGTTTCAATTCATCACTGATCAATTTTACGGTACCGGCTATGAAATGGGCAACCCGAACAAACGTGCTGTAACTTTATTTTTTTTTCTTCAAAATATGATGAATCAATCTAAAATAAAAAGAAAAAAAAACCGAATTACATCCGAATACCGAGACAAGTATTCTTAGTCATCGACATTCTAACATAATTCACAAATTTCAAAAGTTTGAAGGGCTTACGAGAAATCCAAAAATATTATAAAGTTTTGAAAAAAGTCCGGAATCAATTTCAGTAAATCTGAAAACATGTGGCAGCTAACATTCTGGTAGTATTTGCAACGGGGGTCTACAGGGATTTTGATTTTTTATTAATCATTTTGCTCACAAAATACAAAAGGGATAACACACAAGTTATTCCAACTTATAAAAGTCTTCTCCAATATAAAATATAATGGGGCTTCCGAGATAAGCGCCATACAAAAAAAAACAGACAAACAAGGACGCACGGACCAATGGACGGATTTGACTATACCAGTGTACGTTAACTTCGTTCCTGGGGTGTAATAATATAACTTTGATGAATTGTAACATCTGCATCAAAATTTCATGGCCCCTATTCCGAAAATAAAATATTGTGCACGTGCCCCTAATGGTTTTTAATATTATTGCAATATTACATAATTTTTTACTATAGTGACATTTCACATCTGCAAAAATATTATAAAGTTTTGAAAAAAGTCCAGAATCAATTTCAGTCAATCTGAAAACATGTGACAGCTAACATTCTGGTAGTATTTGCAACGGGCCAGGGGTACAGGGATTTCGATTTTTTATTAAATATTTTGCTCACAAAATACAAAATGGATAACACACAAGTTATTCAAACTTATAAAAGTCTTCTCCCATATAAAATATAATGGGGCTTCCGAGATAAGCACCATACAAAAAACAGACAAACAAGCAAAAAAATTTCCAAGGACGCACGGACCAATGGACGGAATTGACTATACCAGAGTACGTTAACTATTGTGCACGTGCCCCTAATGGTTTTTAATATTATTGTACCAATATATAATTTTTAGTGTAGTGACATTTCACATCTGCATACGACACAATTGAAACCATACCAGTTGTTCATGTACGAAGTCAGGACTATTGTAGTTTACATTTCTATGTGTTTTTTGTATTTTTGTATGGGTTTAGCGCCACTTTCAGCAGTTTTTCAGCTGTATCGTTGCGGTCAGTTTTGTGATGGAGGAAGCCGGAGTACCCATAGAGAACCACCGACCTTGGGTAATTTATATTGTACGTGATTTGCCCCTTATCGAACTAAATGAAAAGTGTTTAACGTGCTAGACGTCCTTGAGACCATTCTAGCAAATGTTGTAAGAGCCGAAAATTGAAATATGATTTTTTTTTTAGCTCGACCGATAATCGAAGCTTGGATACTTCGTTCCGCAGTCCGACGCTGGTTTATGCGATAAATGTGTGGCAAGTTTACAATCATATAAATTATATCATTATACCTCAATAACTCAGTATATGAACATTACTACTAAAATTTCAAAAACAAAATTACTATTTTTCACCTTTTCCAATTTTGTAACTATTTACCGGTCAATAGTTTCTCAGACTATTCACTGGCAGTATGAATATTTTTCCCGAACTTGCTTTCTTCCTATCCTATTTGATAAACAATCTTATGATTATTCAGAATGCTCTGACATCATTGTTTCCAAATGACAACTCTAAACTAGCTATGCAAATTACAGTGAATACTATTCAGTTTGCAGCAGAATAAAATTTGTTGATGAGAAAAGATGTAAATATGAATACAAAATTTAGAAAAAATACTAGAAATGAAGAAATATTATTCAAAGGTGATTTAAAAATTGTGAATGTTGTGTTGTGTTTTTTTTTNNTTTTTTTTTTTTTTTTTTTTTTTTTTTTTTTTATAACAAAATACTTAAAGACTGTTCATTTGTGAATCCCATTGGATAACAATTATGTTGATAATTCAGAATGCTCTGAATTTATTTTTTTCAAGTGACAACTTTAAACTAGTTATGCAGCAGATAAAATTTTGCTGAAGAAAGTAGATGTAATTGTATATTTTTTACGAAAGGATATGGAGTAAATGAACATGAGACCATAACACATATGTTAACTCCAACTGCAACAATTTTAATGAGCTGTATGGACATTTCGGAAATTTATTCCTCATCAGCAGCACTAGAA
>MJUU01033719.1:16800-48756 GCA_002080025.1 Modiolus philippinarum | reverse complement strand
AAAAAAAAAAAAAAAAAATGAAAAATCATGCAGTTGTTGAGTCCACTCTCCTCAGCTCAAAAGACCTTGTAACGAATGAAGCAGTATACTGCACGATTTGTAGAGAATTTAAACATACATACAGTTTATCTGGTTTACTTTCAATATTTGGCATTAAACGTTTTATTTCCTGTAAATAGTTTTCTCTTAGTTTTGTGTTATTATTACACGAAAATAAGAAATGTTCTTCATCATCAATGGTGTTGGAATTGCAGTTCTTACATTTTCTGTTTTCTCGTTTAATATTTTTGTACCTTCCCCTTTCAATTTCTAAAATATGATCGCTGACTCTTAATTTCGTTAGATATTTTCTATTTTCATTTTTTTTTTAATTTTCCAAATAGGGTTCAATTTCATATTTTTTCTTAAATTTACTATAAAGAAACAATTTATTACTTTCTGTGGGAGAATCTTTTTTTTTTCAAAAATAATGTCTTATAGTCTTCTTCAATTAGTTCTTTCACATACTTTGTAAATTTAGGTGTCTCTGTATGAAAATTTATATTTTCTATACATGTGACATCAATATTAATTTGACTGCCAATATATTTGGCAAAAGTAAACCATGAATATGACCCCTTTTGATGTAGTTGTTTTGAGAGGCTATATGCATCATGTAATAGAGGATTAACATCAGTAGAAGAAATTCTATAAATTATAGGACTCTAGGATGAATAATCGGCGGCTCGCTCAATAACAGTTTTAGGAATATTGCAAATTCTTTTCATATGTCTACAAAAGTAAACGAGGTTTAATATTGTTCCACCCTATTTAGATACAAATTATATTCTTATAATTTGATTACTTTTTCAAAATATATTCTTACCTTTCATCATCAACGCAGTCAAGATTCAAGATTCTTTTTTCTCTAAAAACCATAAATAAACATAGGTACAGAGAGCAATTTAAAATACATATATACAAATATACAATAAATAAACACTTATATAATAAACAATAAGCAATAAACAATAAGCATATTGCAGTCAATATATAAAATACTAATTTTAATTATCTGGAGAATTTCGCAGATTGATAATTTTTAATAACCTAAACAAGTTTTTTAGTGTGTTTCTATTTTTACACTGAAACAGCTTTTTGAATTTCAAAGCATTGATTCTGTACAGACAATATTTCGGTAAATATTGTTTACGCTCTTTTTTTAAAGATTTACATTCCAAAACAAAGTGAAATTCGTCACCTATTTCTTCATCACTACATAAATTACATATTCTATTTTCTCTTTCTATATTTTGCCACCTTCCAACTTCTAAAGGCAATCTATGATTAGCTACTCGAAATTTGCAAAACGTAAGCGCATCTTTATATGGTAAAATATCGAGAGTCAGTGAATATCATTCCGCTGATCTACCACACCATGTGACGTCATAGACGTCTTACAGAATAATGACAATGCGCTGTGGTATGCGTATAAACAATTTTTGGTTTGGTCTTTAAAATCATGTACATGCATTGCAAAAATACTTTAACATGTTTTACATGCGATCTTTTAAATTTACATACTGATGCAAGTCTCTTGCACGCAAACAGGGTTATAGTATTTGTAAATAAATAAAATGGACCAATATTACCTAAATTACAAAAACATTAAGATTTCTTAACTAACAATGAATTAAAAGAGTCACAATACTTCTGAATTTACCGAAAGTCAATTTCACTTACTAAGAAAGTACGCTACGTATTAACAATGAAAGAATATGGAGTAAATGCATACGAGTCTCTATAAATACATGGTAAAACCAGGCAATGGAACAACGCTTTAATTGTTGTTCTTCAGGTCACCTTGAACAAAATTGAAGACTTCAAGGTGTAGAAGAACAAAATACTAGCATTGTTCCATTGTTTGGTTTTACTCTGTATTTGTAGAAGCTTTGTCTCATGTGCATTTACTCTATATCCCTTCATTGTTTGTTTACATAAGATATTGGTTTGGTAATCAACTGAGAGAACTAAGAGGCTATAAAACAATAAGAAATATATCTATGTCCCGATGAAAACGAAAGACTGCCAAAGAGTCGATTAAAGCAGAATTTCTTGCTAGAATTCGATCAATACTACTCGTATTTATATGTTATTCATATCAGAGTTTTAGTGCTTACAAACTGGATAAGTGTTCTTACAATATATTTTCGACGTTATATTAAGTAGAAAATATAAAGTTGTCACCAGGAATGTGTGGACATTTTTTGCCAGTTTCAGACCCTTTTCAACATTTCAGTTTTAAAAAGAGGATGGGAAATTCCCTTAGTTCTTAGATGTGTTTGAGTAACGCCATATTTCGATATCATAGTGTTCATATCTTCTTTAATATGAAAATAGGTTACAGTGAAAAATATTGCTGTTTTATCTACCTTATAATTTTCTTCATATGTGTCTCAACTATCCATTAACAAAGTAAGTTTTTGTATCAATCGTACGAAACAATAGAAAAAGCAGGCAGATTGTCTTGGTCAATGTATCAAATCTGATCATAAAAACAGCCTCCCTACATATAGAAGGTCTTGACGCCCTTTAAAATTTCACAAAAGCATTTAATAACTAGATGTTGTCGGAAACGACAGCTATCCCTGCACTCCCTGTTTGACACAGAAAACAGTTCTTATACACCCTGGGCATATTTTTTTTTTATTATTTTTTAAATCTATCTATAGATGTCATTATTGTTACTAAAAGAATTCTAGGATATATGGTTGCTAAGTAGAATTCCAAAAAAATAAGTGGTCTTTGAGACTTTCAGGAAATTTACCAAAATTGGAATCAATATTTTTGAAATCCAATTTATTAAAATGTTTGTCCTAAACTACACAAACATTTTAAGTATGGTTGCTAGGTAGAATTCAAAAAAATAAATGGTCTTTGAGACTTTCAGGAAATTTAACAAAATTGGAATCAAATATTTTTGAAATCCAATTTATGAAATTGTTTGTCCTAAACTGCACAAACATTTTAAGTATGGCTGCTAGGTAGAATTCCAAAAAATAAGTGGTCTTTGAGACTTTCAGCAAATTTACCAAAATCGGAATCAAATATTTTTGAAATCTAATTTATGAAAATGTTCGTCCTAAACTACACAAACATTTTAAGTATGGTTGCTAGGTAGAATTCTTTAAAATAAGTGGTCTTTGAGACTTTCAGGAAATTTACCAAAATTGGAATCAAAAATTTTTGAAATCCAATTGATGCAAATGTTCATCTTAAACTACACAAAAATTTTAAGTACAGTTGCTACATAGAATTCCGAAAAATAAGTGGTCTTTGAGACTTTCAGGAAAGTTACAAAATTGGAACCGCCTTTCAGAATCCTAAGTTTTCAGAATTTTGTTTTTCACCAAACACTTGTCAGGATATAAGATAATATGCCAAAATTAAAAAAAAAATATGTGTCTTTGACATTTTCAGGAAATTTACCAAAGTTGGAACCGGAACCAAAATTCCAAAAGCTTATTGCAAATCTATAGACTATATGCAATAATTCTGCATAAAGATTTGATCCCTAAATCCAAAAATGTAGGAGGAGTTTGTGTCACATGCCACATGTGTCCAATCCACATCTTTGTGTCTTTGTTAAAATTGACAGCATGGGGTCTCTTGTTTGCACAAAGACCAATATCAAAAATCCGAAAGCTTATTGCGCATCTACAGACTATACGCAACAATTCTATAATAAAATTAAATCCCTAAATCCATAAATGTAGTAGGAGTTTGTGTCAAATGCCACATGTGTAAAAATTGACATCATGGGTCCTCTTGTTTGCACAAAGACCAATATCGAAAATCCGAAAGCTTATTGCGCATCTGCAGACTATATGCAACAATTCTACAGCAAAATTAAATCCCTAAATTCAAAAATGTAGGAGGAGTTTGAGTCACAAGAAAAGTGTGACGGACGGACAGACGGAGGGTATAACATTATTCCCGAACTTTCTTCGAAAGTGCGGGGATAATTATTCCAATCTGTGACCTTGTTTTTAAGTTTGATGTGATAGCAAGATAACGTTCCCTAGAGCCGTGAAGTAGAACCGGCGATGGAAGCAAGAAAAAGGAGATTAGTAATTGTGAAATCAAAACCATCCAATTTATCTATAAATTATAATGTTTGCTTTATCATGTTTCAGTTCTTATGGATAAATGATATCGAAATAGTCTAAAAATTGGCGATTGTCAATTGTAAAGACATCGTCAAGACACCTGCTGGTTGTCATTTGAAATTAAAATAATATTATCATTGTTCAGAACGATTCAAATTTTTTTTCATAAAAAGTCCCTTTCGTAACAGGAAAAAACGTTGTGCAATAAAAGGCAATATATTAACTAACACAAGGTACTTGTCAAAACCATACAATATGTATTCAGGAAATTAGTATTGCTAGAGATATGTTAGTTTGTATGTATTTGTTTATGAGTTATGACCATTTATTGTAAATGTGTTTACACTAATAAAATATTGTATTATTGTAAAATATTGTAAATATTGTATTAGATACAGTGGGTCTCTTATCATATTCGAGGGACGTATGTCCCGAGAATTTGATAAGAGACCCACTGTATCTGATTTACATAGGAGTTGTAAATAATCATTTCTTGTCATCTTCAGCAATAAAATGTTTCAATTTATGAAATAAACCAGATGTAGTCAAAAATACTATGCGATCAACTATTAAGAAACTTATCTTAATTGTTAAAATTTAATTGTCACTTATCAGTAGAACTGTATGTCGAAACAGTCCTAGGTTAATCTTGTTTTTTGTACAGTTTTATTGCTAAAACCTTCAAATTTCACTAATCCTATGTAAATAAACTAACACAAGGTACTAATCAAAGACAACATGGTATTTATCATCACTAGACTATATATTAAATAACACAAGGTTTTTTTCCCAAGAACCAATAAGTACTCATCAAGAATAGAGAATACATAAACTACCACATGGAACTCATCAAATATCACAATACTACATGTTCTAATCATGGTGTGTTTTGATTATACCACAGCAAATACCACAAGGTGTAACTATCAAAACTAGACACTCCCACAAGGTACTAACGAAATACCAAAAGCAGCTTATCAAATCAAGGCAGTATATTCATAAATACAGAATTCTCAGAATACTACAAGGGATTCATTGAAAATCACAAAGTACTCAGCAAATACCGCAAAATACTCATCAAAACTAGAAAATGTAAACTTTTACGACGGACTACCGACATACCACAAGGTACCCATCAAAACCAGATAATATAAACTCCAACTACCTACTACCGAAATTCCACAAAGTGCTCATCAAAACTAGATAATATAAACTCCAATGACTTACTACCAGAATTCCACAAGGTACTTATCAAAACAAGGTAGTATATTAATCACCACAAAATACTCATAAAATACCACATATGATTCACGAGAAACCATTAGGTACTCAGAAAATACCTAAAGGTACTAATCAATAAAATGCAGTATACTAATAAACACAAAGTACTCATAAACACAAGGGACTCGTTGAAAACCACAAGGTACTCAGAAAATACCAGACAATAAATCAACTACCACAAGGGGGTATAATCCCCTTGATGGACTCTGGACTTTGACCTTATTTTAGGCGTATTTTGGACTTGACCATTTGAGTCCATGCAATCCTTGGACTCAAAGGTCACAGCATTTTGGACTTATACTTGATATTAAAAAAACAAAAATTTAAAAAAAGGACTCTGGACTCCATCTTAAATTTTGGGTGTACTCTTGACTCAAGGGGGTAGGGGGTTTTACCCACCTCCCACTGATCAAAACTGGATGATATAATAATCAACTACACAGTGCTAATCAAAAACCACAAGATACTCATACAAACAAGACAATACAAAAACTACCTCAAGGTTTCCATCATATCAGTTAAGAGAATTTAGCAACTTTAGATTTGAAGATGTACGTAATTTCTAAAATCTTCACGTTGTTTTATTTTTAAGCCAAATGCATATCTGGATTTACAATCATGCTTTACAATGGTAAGTGAGACCACTTACTAACTTTTCAAAATGGTAAAAATGACATTGAATTTACTGTAAATATCCTTTGATTTGGTAAAATTTAATTAATACAGTTATTCAATGAATAAAACATATAAATAAAAATATTTTTAATCGAAGTTCATTGATAGATATTTTAATAATTAAATTCAAAGCGGAGTTTTACCAAAACGCAATGTCTTTTTTTAAGATACACATCCCATAGATAGAGTATTGAGAAAACTAAACATTGATAAAATTCTTAATGAAAACTACTTGAGAACAATACACTTTATAAGTGTTCTTCAAACACATGTTTAAGTAGTAATTGTGCACAACGGGGAAAATTTCATGATTTGTTACCATTGTTTGTCTCTTAACATTCAGAAGTGCTGAGATATAATAAAATCTTCTTAATTTTTTTGGTCGAGTAAAGCCATTTACGGCTTTTTCATTTAAGGATTTCTTCCCCTCTTGTCTAAAAATTCAGAGCTTTTGAGATACAAATGAATCGTCTTTTGGCTTTACATAAAGTATCGTCCAAAAGATATCCCTCGTCTGTTTTCCATAACTGTACACAGAAGTCTTTTCTTCTGTCACCTGGCTCATCGGGAGTCCACAAAACTGAGTCAAAGTGACTCGTCGAATTATTTTGATCAAGATGCCAGTAAAAATGAGAACCGTTGAACCGACCGCCTACCCATGCATCTTCTTTGGTAAACTGATAAAGCCAGTTAGCCTCATCACGGGTTTGTATTTTGGCTAGAAAAGATGGTGCGTGAGGATCGTATGAAATTGTTTTGCAGAACTTATATGCTCTCTGCCACGTCTGTTTGTCTTTTGAAATATAATAACACAAGTATGTCGCCACATTAAAATGCCATCCGTCGTTACAAGGTTTTAGTTCACATGTTTCGTATCCATTATTAAAGCCAAATGCCAAAATCTGACTTAGCATGCAAGGGATGAGTTGACAGTTCATGCCTGTAAAACCAGGTGGACAAGTACAAATGTATGAACTACCTCTAATTGAGCAAGATCCCCCATTTTTGCACGGAGAACTAAAACATGGCGTTTGTTCACAACTGTAACCAGAATATCCTTTCAAACATGAACATTTGTATTTACTTCCAACTATGCTGCAAACTCCGTTGTTTTTACACGGTTCACTGTAACATGGGTTGATACGCTTTTCACACTTGGAACCATAATACTCAGATCCACAATCACACGATGTCGACACGATACACGTGCCGTTGTTGGAGCACTGTGAATCAACACATGTAATTTCATTTCGAGTAACTTCATTGCCTTTACTTGGATTAACACAGAATGGAACATTTTCAGAAAAGACGCAGTGTAAATGATTAGAACATGTTATGTTTGTGCATGGTGTAATTTCGCAAAATTGGCCCGTTATCCCACTTTTACATTCACACGAAAATTTATCTCCGGCTTCATGATGACATTTTCCATCAAACAAACACGGATCTGACAAACAGGCGTTGGCTTCCTTTTCTAAGTACTGATATATTGAAAAGCTTCCCAGGATTATAGACGTCATCAATAGTAAAATTGCCATAGTTTTCCATGCAAAGATTCCACGAGGCTGTATTGAAGTTTGTTCAATCGTTTTAGCCGTATTTTTTGTAGTAGGTGAATCGCACATGACAGGTACTTCGTAAATTGCATCAGAGCTCGTTTCAGTTTCATTTTTGTTTCCACTTTTCAACCGTCGAAGACTGAGGTAATGATGATGAATCAGATCACTAGACATCTTGATAAATAAAACAAAATAATTTATCTTTGTTAAACAAACTATCTGCTTTCTCTACATTTAGCAAACTTTCTTCTAGGTGATTTACTAAAACCGCAGTGACTGATGTTCTATATGGTTAAATAGTCAGGATAGAACCACTTATGACCGACCAACTAAATACTACTATTCAGAAAAATCACCTTTTATATTATGTAATATTCATAATAACGTTTTCCAGTGCCTAAGTATTCTTGTTTAAGCTAACAATGAACAATTATAGATGCTACTTATTATCTCACATGTATAAAGTATACCGATCACTATTCCCAAAATCAGAAATAAATAACCCTTAAAAGCAAACTTAGTTACAGACAATGAAAGTACACACAAATAATAGTACCTATCAAAAGAGTTGTAACTACAATTAGAGAAAGTGTTTCCAATTGAAGTAGTCGAGTACACATCTGATGATCATAATTTTAACATCAAATCCACAGTTGCATTTTCCATTGGGGTAAACACAATTATTATGTCCGTTAAGAGTTTCATTAGAAAGAGATGTGACAATATTTAACCTCGAACCAACAGCAAAATTATTATAGATTCTAAAAGTATTCAACGTCCGATCACAGTTTTATTGGATAAAACTGAAAGTATTCACTCCTCATAGTATTTAACATCACCTGACTTTAACTAACCGTGATTTTATGTTAGGACAAGTTAAAAATTGATGCAAAGCATCAATTCGCCGCCATATTAGGTCAAATAGAGTGTATGTCTTGGAAATGTGTTATTGTACTTTTATAGTACACGAAATGTAAGCTCTGACCTTAACTTTAACCAATCATTGAACCATGAAATGTAGGTCACAGTGACGAACAAACTCTTGTTTAATTTTGTTTTCTTTCTTAGAGACATCTGCATGCAAGATAACATGATACTATCTCTTATAGTACCTAAGATATGAACTCTGACCTAAATTCAATCAGTGTCAGTGGACCATGAATTTAAATCCTTTTCCCTCAAAGACATCTGCATGTAAAATTGTTTGATCCCATCTTTAATATTACATGACATATGAGCTGTCACTTAAACTCTTACCATATATCTAGGTCACTGTGGCCTGATTCTTGTCACTACTGCATAAGATGACAGTCCTTGACATGTTGAACATTTTAGCGGGAAGGGATATCGGATATAATTTTGAAAGGGAACCACCCAAGGACCATCCCTGCCAAGTTTGGTCCAAATTGGCCGTGCTTTCATAGGAGATGAAAATAAGAAAAGTTTATGATGGATGACAACGACGAATGCTTCATGGTGGCAATAGTTCACATGACCCTTTGAGTCAGGTGAGCTAAGAACCCCCTTTTTAACAAATGGATTGGATTGTAATATTATATATATATTAGTATTATTAGTATTTCTTTTTTTGCAAGAATCATTCTGTTCATATTAAAAATTGGTTAGCTGAAGCTATTAAAATGTATTGCATTGGACCAATTTATGTACAGACAATGGCAACAACCTGACAACAGAGTCATAACCTAATAGAATAAAGATTCTTTTTTATTGCACAAGCATACACTGTCAAATTCATTATAGTAACTGAAAAACAATAAAAATAACTTGCTTTATATGTTTATTGAAAATTTTAAAACTTCAAGTAAAAACGTAACAAAACAGATGTGACTAGGATCTTATAACTTTAACTGTATAAAAACATCTCATTTTTAAGTTGAAAACAATTGTAAAAAAAGTATATATATAAAATTGCCAAAAATGTTAACAATAATGGTTGTTTGTATTAAATATAATCTGTAAGATCATTGTATTCATGCTTGTGATGTTTACTGGTTTCATATTAAAAATGAAACTTTCTTCCGATCTTACAGAAAATATTTTATATAATAAAATGGCATTTTAATACATGTTGATTAAAAAAATGTTATAAGCGTAACACCCGTGAGAGTGAAACATAGGGCCCGTACACCAACCTCTCAATTTGACAACACCAAAATGTCCTAAATTTGTGAGATTGTTTCTCATTTGATTGAACCAGTTGAAGGCTGACTTGTTTTTGGTGATTGTAATGTTAAACCATTGTTTTAATAGACATTCTTAATTAGTATCGATTTATTTCCAACTGATAATACAGTCAACAGCTTATTTTATATATTTGCTTAGTAATTGCCAATAGAGTAATTTAGATTTTAGGCATTTGAGATAATTTATAGTGTAGAACTAGTACAGCTGTAACAGTAATCATTACACAGCAGTCAAGCAATTTGACCCGTGTTTATACTTGATGGTATTTCAAAGATGATTGAAGGTCATTATTGTTATTGTTTGGTTTTAATTCATTTTAATAATTGTTCCATTTTTATGATTTTTGTTATTTTTGCTTAAATGATTGGGATCCAAAGCACGCTATCTTGACCCACTTCGACAGATTTTCTTTTGTTTTCACTCTCACTAATGTTGACCTATATCAATTAAGCCATATCTGAGGCACACGTGTTTTGTAAAAAGATTGCGCCGGATACGCTGGTTCTCGCTTTATGTATTTATCATTTTTTTATTATTTTTTTTTATGAACAACCAAAAATAAATAGTAATAATAACAATAATAATTGGAAACAATATGCAACCCCCAAAAACCATTGCAATTGAGGTAATCATGCATCTGCATCATGATATCCAGACACACTCCTCCGGACATGTAACAGAAATGTCAAGCAAGCATAACCCGTCTCCCTTGTCTTATTGATTTCCCTTTCACATTAGTTATAATATTAATGAAAATTAAATTAATAATTTTGTAAACAATTTTCTTGAATAAATAATTCAAAAATATTTCCTATCTTATTGAAAAAGTATCTTCATTGTAAAAGATTAGGACACATTAGATCGATTCTAATGGAAACCAAACAACTGCTCCTGGTCACGTGCTCCTCCACTGAAGTTTCAAAATATCTTATCAAATATATTCGCCGCCTCCTGGCGGCGAATAATGAAACAGTTTCAACTTCTGTCAATAGTTATATTGCACTATAATTCAACACGGTATAATATTTCCATAAACTCTTTCATTTGAATAGTATTTAGTATTTGAAAACAAAACTTAAAAGAGAAATTATAAAAGAAGCTTCACTTAATTATTATTTTTTATTTTTATTTCTTATTATCATTATTTTTATCATTATTATTGAGAACCGGAAAAGTGATATTGCCTGCCAAACGTTGGGAAAAGGAAATTACAAAAACAGGAAAACAGCAAACACCTACAATGGCCAGGAACTACAATCACATGCCACAATTTACAAGCAAACTGCACCAGAAAAACAATAATGAAAACAAGAGACAAACATAAATAACGATAGGAACTCGGGATAGCCGGACTTGGTACCGGCACCAGCAAAAGCCAGTGGTAGGGTTAAACCGGTTTGTGGGTACCTAAACCTTTTGCTGAAGTACTCTGCAGGCTGTGTAGACGATTTTATTTGTGTGTGTCACTCGTTTTTGACTTTGTGTTGAATTTTCAAACTTCTCTAATTTAATCCATTATAATAATGCATTATATGTTTTTACAAACTGACCCCAACTTTTGTGTTCAAGATTTAATACATCTATAGAAGACTTCTGTTATAGGTGATTAAATATTGTAAAATATTCAAAAATGCATTGTATTTTTATTTTTATTTTGTGATGCCTTAATATTATGTCAATTGTTTGGCATAGTTATGTCATTTGCTTACAATAAACAATGGTCAAGGTTATTTAACCTTAGAAATTTCTGGAACCTTAACTTAAGGGAGTACGAGCCTCAGATTTTCAGAAGCATTCGATATCCTCGGGTTTTATCCATTCAAACAGTGTTAAATTTTTTTGCACATGGATCATATTTTCTTGGTCATAGGTCACTTTAATATGTATAAAATAAACAGTGTATAAAATTTGATCAACTTCCAATTATATTTTCATATATCTATATGCATATAAACATCTTATGCAAATTAAAGGAAAACTCTAGAGAGAACTGTTTCCCGCCAAAATTTTGACGTGTTATATCTCAAAAATTCCTTGTGGATTTTCAAATTTTTTTGCTCAAATTGTTCCATTAGCAGTGCTCTTCAAAATAAAAGGTCAGAATTTTAATTCTAATTACAAAATTTCTGACACTCGTACCCCCTTAAATTTTTAACACATTAAAATTTTCTGGATTAATCACTTACGTAATCATATTAGTCAAGTGATTGTCAGTTAATAGAGAGTTTTCCGGTTGTTTTCATGCAAAAATATTTTTAGATACATCGTATGTATGAATATAAGGCAACAGAAAAGGGTTTAGGCAGTAAGTTTAAATAGTTAATACAGGATTGTATTGGAATTCGACATCAATTTTTGTGAATCTATTATTAATCATTTAATGAGTATTAGGATGCATAACACAGTTTCGTAAATAACACAATGGATTTTTCCCTAGTAAGTCACATGACGGATAGGGGATACCCTGTTATTTATACAAATGGATAAAAAATCGACAAATTTTTCATATGAATGTCGTCAATGGAAGTTTTTTTTTGCAAAATGAACCCAATTTGAAGGTATCATACCATAAAAAGGAAATTCGTCCAACAAAGGATGTATGTTAAAATAGTACTTATCAATGGAGTATGGATATTTCTATGGGATGATTGAAATAGTACTGTATCCAATTTAATTAACCTGCATACTGTTTGAGAGCTGAGGTACCCAAAAGCTTTATTTTATTCCTATCAGTTGAAAAATTGTTTTGGTGAACATAATGACATGATCATTTCACCGGTTGGCAGTGAAGGTGAAAATTGATTTTTGATAGAAGTATACTTCCGGTGGAGGGCATTTTTTGTATTAAATGAAAGTTGTCCTCAAAAATTTTTTGGAGGCTCATAATATATCTAATTAATTAGGTAAGAAGTTTCGCTTTATTTAAAACGACAGTAAATGTGCTATGGTTCTCTAAAAATGACCAATTTAACAAAGACAAATAGGGAAAATCAATGGTGGTATGATACCTGAAGCAATTTACAATTTTCAAAATTGTTTTATTTTGCACACTGACTAAAGGGAGACAACCGTCAAATCATCCTGTATTTACATTTGGGCATTATTTTGAACTTGCATTTGGGTATGAAAGTGTTGACCGAAGCACATTTTTAATGAAGCGCTATGTGCGCCCGGTCAACAATTTCACAATCCCTATGAAACTTCAAAATAATGCATTCAATTCTTATAATTACATTTTAAAGCCTAACCATAAAAACAAATTTATTAAAAAGATAGTGCATCATGTACAATGGGATTTTTTCTTTACTTATTCATCTGCCACGTGGTCATATGATCGAATGTGTTTCATGGGAATTGCAACTTCACATTGATATGCCACGTGAGCGATGTTCACCTATCAAATTGACGGAATTCAAATGGATATTCATGAAATGTAATTATTACCTCATAACACTTCTTACAAAAATTATGAAATTTTTTATAATTCTCTATGTCGTGGTAAAAACACATTTTAAATGCAATGTCAACAGGAAATCTTGAGGGGTTCGGTTTCTTGCCAAAATTTTAAACACCTGCAACTCCAAAATGAGGAGAGTGACCTATCAATATTTATTGATCAAAAATATCTATTGACTATATGCAAACACACTTAACCATCAAAATTAAGTTATTAAAATTTTGGACATGAGTAGTGTCCCCGAGAGTGAGCCACCTTAAGAAAGGAGGAAATGACAAAATTACCGAACAGAGTTGTCTGGAAACGAAATCCATGAGACAAAAAGACAAATCAGGTGTTAACAACCTGAAAAGTTGTCCTATATGGTCCTGACTTGGTACAAGGTGAATAAAAGGATATGGAGTAAATGCATATGAGAAAAAGTCTCTACAAATACATGGTAAAAAACAAGCAAAGGAACAACGCTTTTATTGTTGTTCTTCATCTTGAAGGCATTTTAAAAGAAATGGCGGATTTAACCGGTTTAATGGCACGCCAAACCTCCACTTTCATTGCGGTAGTGTCCGGTAGATATTCAAAAGCAATTTCTATTCAAAGGTCACAGACAGTTAAAAGAAATGATCATCCCTACACTAAGTAAAAAAGTATCTTAAATCGGAGTTCGGACCGAAACTTCAATTTTTCCACAATCGACTGATATCTATTTAAGATTTTTTTTTAATGATCGTATATGAGGGATTTTTTGCAGCCTTGATTAATTAGGCGATAACTATGTCAAATGAGAAAGTCTGTATAATTTGTGCTAGCTCCCACGTAACGAATCAAATGTGAAACATGCACTCCGTAAGCGGAAGAAGCTGGAATGTTACTGTCCATATTAGGGAAAATGATAATTTTGAAATTAAAATCGTCACTTTTAGTACTGAGATGACCATTGTCGTCAAATTCGAGATGAAAGTCAAAAAAAGATGTTGATCTAGTGGTTCCTGTCGTTTCCTTTATCTCTAGTTTTGGTCGATATATTAATGGGGTCTATTTAGCAAAAGATGCGTCATTGATTGAAAGAACATCATCAATATATCTATAAGTGAGATTGAAGGATCTAAGATCTTTTATTTTATGATGTTTTACGAGTCCCTGAAGAAATTCAGTCTCGTTAAGATATACAAACAAGTCTGCAAGTAGAGGAGAACAATTAATGCCAATAGGAATGCCAACTTGCTGTTGATAAATAGCACCTTCAAATGTGCCAAATATATTATCAATTACACAAGCAAGCATACTGTTCACCTGTTTCTCATCGTGGCATAAATTTCTGACCTAATACAACAAATATTTCGGAATCGGCAAAGGCTTTTTGAATGATACCTTTCATTCGCGATTTTGGTTTATCATTAGTTTGTCACTTCGGGCACGATTAGCTTCACAGTATGCGTGATGCCTGTCTTTGGTTGCAGACAAAATCTAAGCTAGTTCAATAGACAAGTAGGTAGTAAAGCAAGATGAGGATCCTGCGATGTATCTTTCCTCATATGTATTTTTTTGTACTTAAGTTACCCAGTATAGGTATAGCAGATCTTGTTTGTCATTTTTAGTATGGATATTCAAATAGGACATGAATGACCAGTAATTGGAAAAAAAATTCATCTTTGTTAAATGAAACTCTTTTGTATGTAACACTATACCTGGTGTATTGTGAACCATGCCTAGTTATCCCCGCACTTTCGAAGAAAGTTCGGGGATAATGTTATACCCTCCGTCCGTCAGCCCGTCCGTCCGTCCGTCTGTCCGTCCGTCCGTCGGTCACACTTTTCTTGTGACTCAAACCCCTCCTACATTTTTGGATTTAGGGATTTAATTTTGTTGTAGAATTGTTACATATAGTCTGCAGATGTGCAATAAGCTTTCGGATTTTCGATATTGGTCTTGGTGCAAACAAGAGGTCCCATGATGTCATTTTTTACACATGTGGAATGTGACACAAACTCCTACTACATTTATGGATTTAGGGATTTAATAAAATAATTTTGTTATAGAATTGTTGCATATAGTCTGTAGATGCGCAATAAGCTTTTGGATTTTTGATATTGGTCTCTGTGCAAACAAGAGGCCCATGCTGTCAATTTTAACAAAGACCCAAGATGTGGATTAGACACATGTGGCATGTGACGCAAACTCCTCCTACATTTTTGGATTTAGGGATCAAATCTTTATGCAGAATTGTTGCATATAGTCAATAGATTTGCAATAAGCTTTTGGATATTTGGTTCCGGTTCCAACTTTGGTAAATTTCCTAAAAATGTCAAAGACACATATTTTATTTTTAATTTTGGCATATTATCTTATATTCTGACAAATGTTTGGTAAAAAACAAAATTCTGAGAACTTAGGATTCTGAACGGCGGTTCCAGTTTTGGTAAATTTCTTGAAAGTCTCAAAGACCACTTATTTTTTGGAATTCTACCTAGCAACCATACTTAAAATGTTTGTGTAGTTTAGTACAAACATTTTCATAAATTGAAAATTTACCAAAATTGGAGTCAAATATTTTTGAAATCCAATTTATGAAAATGTTCATCATACTTTAACCATACTTAAAATGTTTGTGTATGTTATTTTCCAATTTTGGTAAATTTCCTGAAAGTCTCAAAGACCACTTATTTTTCGGAATTCTACCGAGCAACCATACTTAAAATGTTTGTGTAGTTTAGGATGAACATTTTCATAAATTGAATTTCAAAAATATTTGACTCCAATTTTGTAAATTTCCTGAAAGTCTCAAAGACCACTTATTTTTTGGAATTCTACCTAGCAACCATACTGAAAGTGTTTGTTTAGTTTAGGATGAACATTTTCATAAATTGGATTTCAAAAATATTTGACTCCAATTTTGTTAAATTTCCTGAAAGTCTCAAAGACCACTTATTTTTTGGAATTCTACCTAGCAACCATACTTAAAATGTTTGTGTAGTTTAGGACGAACATTTTCATAAATTGAATTTCAAAAATATTTGATTCCAATTTTGGTAAATTTCCTGAAAGCCTCAAAGACCACTTATTTTTTGGAATTCTACTTAGCAACCATATATCCTTGAATTCTTTAGGAACAATAATGACTATCAATAGGTAGATTTAGAAAATAATGGAAAAAATATGCCCAGGGTGTATAACAACTGTTTTCTGTGTCAAACAGGGAGTGCGGGGGTAGCTGTCGTTTCCGACAACATCTAGTTTTTTATAAGACCGTTGTAGTGATGTGCTTTACATACCAAATTGATGTTATTTAAAGCTTTGTCTGCAGGTACAACACATATTTGTCATGGAATGTATCCGTTATGTGCTAGCATAACAGGTTCATCAATGACAATTTACAACAATTATTCAATATTACCTGAAATTATCGCCAAAAGGCGTTGCTTTTGTGTGTTAAAATTTTTTTAATAATTCAAATATCCTAAGTACGGGCACTTTCTTGTCTTTATAATAAAAGATAAATTTATCGTTAACAAACAATCAAGGATTATGACCGAAAACCGTTAGCAAATACAAATTGTTGCATTTTAGAAAATCTTAATGACAGGTTGCATTATTACATGTATATCATATATTTCAAATATTTTACGAAAGGATATGGAGTAAATGAACATGAGACCATAAAACATATGTTAACTCCAACTGCAATGATTTTAATGAGCTGTATGGCCATTTCGGAAATTTATTCCTCATCAGCAGCACTAGAACCCAAACAAAGGAAATCCATAATTTCAAAAGGTGTTTAAAATGCATAAAACCAAACGAAATCCGAATAATCAGTAATATCAAATACAGCTAAGGACAAAACTACGATGGAGGGAGTTAATCCTTCGGTTTTTTTACATTATGCTTACACTTAACACCTAGAACTTGAGCCATGGATGTTAATTTATTCTTTCCTTTAGAAATTGTTAAATAGGTTTATCAATACTTTCAATATAGAATTTTCTGCAACAGAGTGAAATCGTGCTTGTAATTGCAAATCTAGTTCTTCTTCTTACACCTTTTATTCCAATTATTTGTGTCCGAAGGATTATTTTGAAATAGGTTGATCAACATACGGAAAAGATTTTTTGAAGAAAAAAATCCTCAAAATGGCGGTCATTTCCAAGATGGCCGCCATTTTAATTAAAAAATATTGAGTATTTCATATCTCAGGATTAGCTCTGCAGAACTTGTTCATATTTTGCATCAACGTTCAGTAAGATGAGAGGAAGTAATTTATGCGGAAAATAGACAAAATGGTTGCCATTTCCAACGGATGGTCGCAAAAATATGTAAAACATTTAAACTTTGTCGGATTTCGATGAAAATTGATTTTTTGTTAGATTTTGAGGCTGCAAATGAGATGAAATCAGCGGGTTAGTTGTCTGGGGGTGACATCGGCTATTGCTTGCAACTGCAAATTTAGTTACTTTTTCTTTAGATTGTTTTAATAGAAAAAGATGTTCCATACAGTATAATAAAACACTTATTAACTAGCTATTCGAACATAGCAGGATTATGGTTCCCCTTCGATCGGGAAAAAGTCGTGTCTCGGAGAACCATTATCTTGCTGTTGTTTTCATGGCCAGTAAATAACTGTATAATATTGCATTGTAGATTATACAAAGAAACATATTATGCAAGACATTACAACATAGCGCATAGAAATGAAATCTTGATGGAGAAAGGTGGAATAAAATGTACAAGTCAAATGAAAGCTATATGGCCGAAATATTCTTAAAATTGTTATAAAGTTAACTAAGGACACGTGACACCAAGATTTCACGATAAAATTGCAATTCGAAAAAGTTTTCTGCCAAAACATGACGGTTTAGTACTATGATGTGTAAATTTTCAATTGAGATATCACATATTTTCCTACAAAATGCATCGAAACTTCCGGGTAAAATTCATGTACTCAGAAGTTGAAAAATTTAACTAAACTTGCAGACTACTAGTATATTATACATCAAAAACGATTCACTCCAAAACGATTCACTCAGATAATTATTACATATTTTTGGAGAATGACGTCACGTTTCTCCTGATCCTTTAGTGTACCCTAGAGTAAACATGACTTACATGTGGTGACGTTTTTTTTTGTTTTTTTTAATCAATAAAAACATACCCAATCAAAAATCTTACCCTTTGTCTCATTGTTTCATTATTTCCAAATATATAACATAAACTGAAGTGGACTTCAAAATGTATGGGTAGTGACTGCTTTATAGACGTAGATATTTCTTACAAAAGGATATTGCAGTATGTTGGTAAAACAATCCCCCATGGTAGAGATGTATGCTCTTTATTTTTCTTAGATATGGTGTACTTGTACATGAGATAATATCTCATGTGTACACTTTGTTCAATTCCTACTATCTAAATTTATGCAAACTCTAAAACCGAAGGATTAACTCCCTCCATCGTAGTTTTGTCCTTAGCTGTATTTGATATTACTGATTATTCGGATTTCGTTGGGTTTTATGCATTCTAAACATTTTTGGAAATTATGGCTTTCCTTTTTTTGGGTTCTAGTGCTGCTGATGAAGAATTTATTTCCGAAATGGCCATATAGCTCATTTAAATCATTGCAGTTGGAGTTAACATATGTGTTATGATCTCATGTTCATTTACTCCATATCCTTTCGTAAAACATTGAATGAAATACTGTTACTGCATTGCAAAAAGTTTATTCGAAGAAATACATAATGGCTCCATGCGTTAATTTATCAATGAACTGTGGGATTTTCATAATTTGAGCATTTTGACGATTTTCATATTAAATGTAAAAGGTCTCGAGCTTCAAATTTTCAAAGTACTGAGAAACACCAAAATAATCTCCGAGGTAAATCTAGTAATATGCCCCCGAATTTCCAATTAAAAGTAAAAACGATAACTTTTTTTGATTAGGTCATTAATAGCCTGTGATCCTGGTCAATTTTGCTGTCGCTGCACCAGGCTTGCGCGGTAGCCAGCTTGGGCCAGGATCCCAGGCTAGGTCATTTAGGACATCCGTATTTGATACGGCAATTACATTATGCGAATGAAAATTTCTTGGTATTAGTTGAAAATAGAGAAACCACTTTTTTCTTTTATATGTTCTTATTTAGAATTCAAAAAAGAGAAAAACTAGTATAATTATGTCCTGACAGTTTAAATAGCGATAGAACCCAACGTAATTTCAGAAAATGCAGATTTAGAAGTTGAAACAATAATCTTGTACACACCAATTCGATCGCTTTTATTATATTATAAAAACGTACAAAGTAAATCATTAAATAATGTACAATACCGTCATCCACATAAATAAATTCGTTTCAATTATCGTCATCAATTATTTAGTTAATATGTCTTTCATCAGTCTGTTAGACTAGGACCTTTAAATAGAACATTTTTGGTGTTTAGGCTTGTTTGTTCTGAAACAAATAAATTTGCTTTAACTAAAAACAATATTGATAAATAATGTGTCCAATATTCAGACACCTAATGTAAATAATATTTGTATCTTTAATTGGGACCATTGATTAATAAATAGTGTCTGTCAAAAACATGCAAAATTGTTTAAAAATTTTGTTGTGAAGTAAAACAAATGGGTTACAGTACCAGGAAAATGGGTAATTGTTTTAACAACAAACTGTCTTTGTTTTTCACCAGCACTGGTTTTTCTACAATGGAAGGAACAAATCTGAAATCTTTTGGAGCAATTTTAATGCTTTCCTTAATAAACAAAATATTCATCAGCAAATTATTCTATGATCTTAATGTCTTAAAGATTCTAACAATTTTCGAGTAGAAATAGGAATTTCATGGGAATATTTTGCTTCTTCCAAACATTATCAGTATAACAACTACCTATTAGATTTCATTATTAACCGTTAGGATAAAATATGTAAAAAATGCATTGCCTTTATAAATTACAAGTATGCATTACAACAGGGCCATTACGGAATAAACGGGGCCATTACGAGATAACAGGGCATAACCATTACAGGATTCAAGATGGCGGCTGTGTAGTTCACTTGGTGTCCGTAAAATGCAAAATTATGATTGTATCATGTATTATAAAGTAAAGTACACATTATTTCTTCATTCTTTGTATTGAACAAGTTATGGAAATTTCGAAATACAATTTTTATTGAATGTGTAGTTCTATGAGTGGTCTGGCATACTTTGGCTGAATAAAGAGGTTGTATCGTGTATGATGCTTAACATCTTTGTTTTAGATATTTGACCCTACTTGTGACCACTCATTTTACTCATCTCATCAGGTAATCAGAAAATATAAATCTTTTCTTAGTTTTCTAAAAAAAAAAATTTGTACTTCAGCGGTAAACCCTAATCCAGCTGTATGGAGAATATTTTTTGTTTCAAATATTTGACCCTACTTGTGACCACTCATTTTACTCATCTCATCACAGGTAAACAGAAAATAGACATCTTTTCTTGGTTGTCTAAAAAAAAATTTGTACTTCAGCGGTAAACCCTAATCCAGCTGTATGGAGAATATTTATCCCCGCACTTTCGAAGAAAGTTCGGGGATAATGTTATACCCTCCGTCTGTCCGTCCGTCTGTCCGTCCGTCCGTCCATCACACTTTACTTGTGACTCAAACTCCTCCTACATTTTTGGATTTAGGGATTTAATTTTGTTGTAGAATTGTTGCATATAGTCTGCAGATGCGCAATAAGCTTTCGGATTTTTGATATTGGTCTTGGTGCAAACAAGAGGCCCTATGATGTCAATTTTAACAAAGACCCAAAGATGTGGATTAGACACATGTGGCATGTGACGCATACTCCTCCTACATTTTTGGATTTAGGGACCAAATCTTTATGCAGAATTGTTGCATAAAGTCTATAGATTTGCAATAAGCTTTTGGAATTTTGGTTCCGGTTCCAACTTTGGTAAATTTCCTAAAAATGTCAAAGACACATATTTTTTTCATAAATTTTGGCATATTATCTTATATTCTGACAAGTGTTTGGTAAAAAACAAAATTCTGAAAACTTAGGATTCTGAAAGGCAGTTCCAATTTTGGTAAATTTCCTGAAAGTCTCAAAGACCACTTATTTTTTGGAATTCTACCTAGCAACCATACTTAAAATGTTTGTGTAGTTTAGGACAAACATTTTCATAAATTGGATTTCAAAAATATTTGATTCCGATTTTGGTAAATTTCCTGAAAGTCTCAAAGACCTCTTATTTTTTGGAATTCTACCTAGCAACCATACTTGAAATGTTTGTGTACTTTAGGACGAACATTTTCATAAATTGGATTTCAAAAATATATGATTCCAATTTTGGTAAATTTCCTGAAAGTCTCAAAGACCACTTATTTTTGGAATTCTACCTAGCAACCATACTTAAATTGTTTGTTTAGTTTAGGAAAAACATTTTCATCAACTGGATTTCAAAAATATTGATTCCAATCTTGGTAAATTTCCTGAAAGTCTCAAAGACCACTTATTTTTTGGAATTCTACTTAGCAACCATAAATATCCTAGAATTATTTTAGTAACAATAATGACTATCAATAGATAGATTTAAAAAATAATTTAAAAAAAATTATGCCCAAGGTGTATAAGAACTGTTTTCTGTGTCAAACAGGGAGTGCGGGGATAGCTGTCGTTTCCGACAACATCTAGTTTTTGTTTCAAATATTTGACCCTACTTGTGGCCACTCATTTTACTCATCTCATCAAAAGGGATCAGAAAATATATATTTTTCCCGATTTTCTTTAAAAAAATTTTTTTTGTACTTCAGCGGTAAGCCCTAACACAGCTGTATGGAGAAAATATTTTTTGTTTCGAATAAATACCGAGGTTACTGTGAATTTAAATTCTGCTTATGCGCATTTCGAAAACTTATGTCTCTTCAGTGCAGATAAAATCTAAACTTTGGAAGACCAAAAAAATGTTTAAATAGACGATATATAGTTAGTGTCTATAAATATCAACTGTATTTGTACAAGGCTTAGAAACTGATTGACGTGCGAGCCTGTGGCGAGCATTTCAATCTGTTTCGTGCCGAGTACAAATACATTTGATATCTAAAGACACTAATTATATATTGTTTTTATCCTGCAATACATAAAACAACTTCATTTTATGGAAAATATAATCAAAAAAGGAATATTTTGGGGTTTTCTGTCTGTCCATAAATACCGAAAGTGGGCATAGCTTGAATCGATATCCTGGATAGGCTCTGTAAGTCTCGTCATCTGACCTCCGAGAATATGCGTGAAACGTTGTTACTGGGTACATTGTGCCTATGTAGTACTATCAGAAATTGTTGGGTTTTCGGTTCACAGCTCAAATTAAGAGTGGGATTCGTTTTCTCTGAACCAGAATATTTTATCCTTCAAGAATTATACACTTTATTACCTTAACCTAGACTGAAATTAAACATAATAACGCATTTTCTATGTAACGTCAAGTGAAGTTTGTCCCGGAAGTGAAGAAGTCGGATGACGGTTTTAGTGCATTATATATTAGAGTAACGGACTTTGAAAGTGACAGTAGAACGAGACTTACAGACCCTTACAAGATACAGCTGTGAAGGATACAGCAAGGGAATATACGTAGGGCTTTATCTGTATAGTAAAAGCTACCATTGCAGGATAAAAACTGATAGAGAGCAAATAACCAATATGATCTAAATGTAAAGCCAAAATTAGCTAAGGACAGAGCTTTGCATAAAGGAGATACTCCTTAGTTTTCAACGAAATTTACAAAAAATTAGATATTGTAAGGTTTAAGATAGAATCGGCTTTCGGGTCAGCACCGAGGTACTGCCTACTTGGCTGGTGAATACCCTCGGGGACTGACAGTCCACCAGCAGTGGCATCGACCCAGTCGTAACAAATAAATAAAGATTTGATCCTAGTTGTGACCACTCATTTTACTCATCTCATCATAAGGGATCAGAAAAAATACATCTTTTCTTGATTTTCTACAAAAAAAGTTTTTTGTCCATTGGGGCACCATTAGGGTAAATCATAATACAGCTGTATGGAGAAACTTTTTTGCTTCAGATATTTGACCTTACTTGTGACCTCTCACTTTACTCATATCATCACAAGGGGATGAGATATACATCATTCCTTGATTTTTTATACAGCTACTTTTTTGTTTCAGATATTTGATCCTACAAACGACTTTTCATGTAAAAAATGAATTTCCAGAAAATTATTGTATACATTTGCATTCACTTATCAATCTATTTAAGTCCACCAATCTGGTTAATAAAAGTTTTAAGAAATGGGTATGTTCATAACGGTTGCCTCATGCCATTTCAGCTATCCTCGGGCCATTATTACAGACCTCGGACACATAACAGGGCCATTATGAAAATACCCATTTATTAATACTATAGTTATCAATAATACTTATAGGCATAAAACATGTTGTGGAAATATTATGGTTGTTTATTGAAGCATGGGGTTCTTAAACAAGACATGGAATTTTTTAAAAATTAGAATTCAAACAATTCAGAGTTACTTGAATCTATAAAATCAAATCAAAGCAATTAAGTTTCTTAAAAAATTCCTTTCAAAATTTTTCGAAGGTCGTATTTATATTTATATATACATAAAACTGGGTTGTTTGATGCATCAAAACCAAAATGAGCAATTTGAAAGTATCAAAGGTATAATAGAGAGTTGGACATTGGAATAAATCCACACATAAACGGGAAGTTTACAATATCGATACATAAGTCGTACCATATCTGAAACATGGCAAAACAGCTTACTGTTGGGTGATATATTTTTGATCAAACATCAATATTAACTGATCATTTGTAGAGTTGATTTAACACATAATGAATTTGAAAAGCATCTGACTATCCGTTTAATCTTACTTGCCAATCAACTTAAAAATTTTTTTCACTTTATAGTAAATTATTATGCAATGTAGATGTCTATAAGGGATTCATCACTGGAACAATCCAAGCAAGAAAAATTACCGTAATGTAAACAGAGATACATCACTGATGTTTTAATATATCCCAATGAATTGATAACAATCATTTTTTAAAGCACGGAAACTATATATTACTAATTCATATTGATCTATTTTACATGGTAGTTAAATTCTCAGCTGCAATACAACTAAATAAATCTTTGTAATTATCAATTCTACGCCATTAAACTCATACAAAAAGCGTTAAAGACGTAAATGTGATCTAGTGTTATATATGTGACATCTGTATAATATTGAACATATAAAGATTTAATTAAAGGAAATGTCCAGTGATTGTAGTGATTCCGGGAGTATGGCAAGGAGTTGTGATGTTCCGGATGGAAATTTAGGATACGTTGATCCGATGTTGGAGGGTTTTAATGGTACTGTATTGACTTTGATGTCAATTATTGTTCATCTAAAATGGTCGTCAGTTTGTGTTATTTTTGATAAAGATACGGGTAAGTCATTTGTTCGAATTTAAGACTAATAATTTACATTATCACTTTTGATTATTTTAGCTTTATTTGTATATTTTTTTTTCGATTTGGTTATGTTTCTGTATAATGAATCATTACCCATCGGGGTTTTTTTTTCTCGATTTTTGGTCATTATAAATGTTTGGTTTTATCTACACTTCAGTAAGTCGACATTTGTTAATATTAAATGCAATTTACGTATTGTGTTGTTTAAGTAAATTGCATTATGGATTATCTGAAGCGAAAACTCATGATACTTGTGAAATATATCAAATACAAATAAAATTTAAAACTGAAGGATAAAATTTATGCCAAAAATCTTTTAATAAATAGAAATTAATTATTGGTAGCGCTTTTTCATTTTATTTATTGCAAAGCATATTATACATGTTGTATACTTGTTAAAAAACTTTTATAGGTACACATTATATTCGTGGCAGTTTTGCTTATCACTGCTGTTCATACAATGTACAATGTATAGGAATATGGAATATGTTTTTTGCCAGCCTTCGATATTTAATGTGAAATTTTGGTTGTACTGTGTATATTGGGGATATCAATTTAAATCAACAATGATGCAAAAGGTATCACTATTATTATCTAACGAAAACTTATTATATTGTCAGAGCTAAATTTTGATGTTGATATCAATTACATTTTTTTTTGTATGTAAGGAACTGTACATCTGTGTTACATAACTGTAGATTGTGATAAGTGTGTAATTCTACTAATATGTAACAAAGCCATGTTCAAATTTAGCTTGTTTGTATTGAAAGGTATGATTTTGGTATTTTGCATCATGATAAACCACTTCATTGTGATGTGTTGTGAATGATGTTTGGTGACCTTATATTAACCTTTGAATTTTGGCATCAGTTTATCAAAATACGAAATCGTGTCCGCACTATAATTCTAAGTCTAGTTTTTGACGGGCGTAGGACATTTCCGAAAAAAAAAAAAATAAAATTCATGAATGGACGTTTCCGAAAAACCTGATGTCCCTTTTCTGAAAATCATTTTACAGGTAAACAGTCAAATATGCTTTGTATCAGTTTTTGTTTCATAAAGTGGTTTTATAGTTAGAAATCCTCCTGTATTTGGTACAACGGCAGTAGAATATCGAAGGAACAAAGGGGTGAAATTCACAAAAATCGAAGTCCAAAGACAGGGCAAAAACGAGAACACAGAAAACAATGACGTTAGACACAAAAACAATGACGCCAGACAGACACAAAGCACAGAACCAGAAACCACAACATTCAGAACAAAGGCACTCACAGTGTGAACTCCAGTGAAACTGAGAGTGACATCAGGTGCTCCGGAAGGGTAAGCATGTCCTGCTCTGTTAACAGCACCCGTCACACTGTGGGTGATTCAATCTCGGAAAATGTCAAAGTCGGTAGTCAAATCCGGGAAGACGTGAATCTAGCTGAAAATGTCCACTTTCATTTGGGATACTGACACGTCATATCTTTCAATGATGCTATGGTGACGGCCATGGTTTTGCCAGTTTAGTTGTCCTCGAGTTCATATACGTTTGTTTTTGTCCTTTTTTCGACGAAGTCGTTTACGGCCGCTTTTGACCTCTTGTATCTACGGATGCTTTAACTTGACAGCCGTTGATGCAGTTAAGATTATCTGTTTTTTTATTGGACACTGCTGTGATTTAAGGATTGTTCGAATGTGTTACATATACGCTTTGAATATTTGCAAAAATTTATACAGCTGAGTTCGAGAAAATAAAAATTAAAAACTAAGTATGTGTTATGTAAATCTGACGACAATCGAGACAAAGCCTTTTAATGAAAAACGACACAATCCTGTCAATGAATACTTCTAGAACACAACGCAATGGAATGACCTCTTTCTTTCCCGAGGTTACTTTCGAATCATAGCGCATATCAGAGATATACAGATATATATCTATATGTTTCTGCTCCAATCAAATGTATCATGCGAATATTTTAATGTATTTTGTGTGTAAACATTATGTTTAAAAGTAATAATTGATCACATGGGGTCAAAAATTAGGTCATGGTGTATTTTTAGATTTTAAATTTCTTTCCTATTATAAAAGGTATAGTTCATTGTTTATGTAAAAATAATTGTCAATTATAATATCCCTTTAAAGTCTTCACTGAACTACGAATCAAATTATACATAAAAGTCCAAATTGTTTAAAAACATGGAACAAATCATATCAGTTTATGCGAAAAGGTACAATTATGCATTTTAAAATTTTACTTTTCAAAATCAAAACATGTCAAAACAACTGTTACTTAAACATACACAATTATAAGGGTAAATAAATAATAAAAAAGATATGATTAGTTTTTTTTAATTTACCTTTATTTACATTACAAGCAGAGACATTAATTTACTGCCTTTTTAATTGTGTATGGTACATTTTTTTTAAATAAAAGTTATTTAAATATACATTATTATCCAAAAGTCTATGATAAAGCCTTTATCGTCTTTTAGATTAAAAAAAAAGTAAATAAAAGACAGTCCTTGATTGCGTCCGTCGTCCCAACCCCCGAACTCAAAGGAGGGGAGGAAGGTATCCAGAAAATAAGATATCTGAAAGAATACATTTTATAGTTTTTCTGTTTATGAAGATGAGTGTTCGATAAAATTATTTTGTGCTTAAAATTATTCGAGATTGAAATTTATTTAAATTGCAAAAATGTTCAATAAGATGTTAAGGTAAAATTTACACTCATGGTCGAAGATGTTTGAGGAATCCTTACAGGGGTTATTGCACTTTAATTGCCGGATGTTCTCAATCAAAATATAGGTTTTTGTCGTAACATAGGAATTTGTCGTATAGTTCGAAAATATTGTAATTCAGCCAGGGGATAACAGTTTTGTAATTTCAAAAAGGTCTAAATACTACGTCGATCATCTTTTTTAAAGATAGTACTTGTTTGTGTTTTTGTTGAGGAGTTCTCTGTTGAATTGCGGCATGTGCTTAAAATTTTACAGTTATTGTATGTGGCCAGGTCGGCCTGTGCTTACCTTCATGCGATGGACGACAGTTTTATCGTAGATATAATGGCAGATGCACCGTACAATGGATAAGTTGTCATCTTGCACTCATTTCCCTCCTGCAGTGAAGTTAGCTGCTTTCGATGCTACACGATTTCTCTTATGATCATATAGCATGCATGATTGTTCTTAGAATCACGCTACCCCCGGTAACAAAGGCATCAGTTTGATTTAATCGGATAGGTCACTAAAAAGGATTTGCGTGACATTGAATGTGACCCTTGACCTCGGTCTAACGAACTTAAACTTCGATGGGACATGTACATAGTCAATTCTTGATACCCAGATTTTATTTCTAAAAAAATCTTAAAAATTAAGCATTAAACAAACTCCAATTGATATCAGCTATATGGTCGGAACTTCGGACTTTTTTTCTTTTCTTGATAGTAGCATCGGTACAATGCATAGAAGTCCGGTTATGATGTAAACATCTGACTTGGTTTGAAACCTGATATTCATACTATTTTGGGATAAATGTTGCTTTGGAAAGTAATATCGTCCAAGAAAGCATTAAAGAGTAGAGAAAAAAAATTTCAGAAGACCGGGAACAACCATTTTATTCGGCTGGAATTTGGGATCCTTGATTTACAACAATTTTTTAATCAAGATTTAAAAAATCATTTAAGGGAATTCGGGACTGGAAAGCTATGTATTCGAGAACTCTGGATAAGATTCCTTCCTTACTATACTCATTAAACAAAATTATATAATCGCGTTATGATGTTAGTTGATGTTTGAAGCAAGAAAAATGCGTGATATGTCATAACTATTATACAAATGAATATTTCTTATTGATAATAGTTTAATGATTTTCATTGCTTTACAAAATTCACCGTAAACGTCGTACGGGGACATGTAAATGTGTTGACATTCATATTAAATCCAACTGATGAAATTTCTTAGAAATAAAATTTATTGATCTACAATATTAACATAGCAACATGATTAAATAGATTTGTGCACAATTGAACACTTACAGGAAATAATTCACGTTACATGTAACAGTAACAGAACTGTGATGAGTCTTAAGTTCAAGGTTTTTGAGCCATTTTCCGTTGGTGATTCAAAATAGTTTGAGCATAATTATCCTGCACATAGGCAAGTTAATCTTTGAAATCATTAAATTAGGTATACTCTAGGTATTTTAGTAGTTTTTATGTACTTTTGAATTGATGATGGTTGTATGTTTTGCGGCAGTTCATGCGTAGGTAAGCTAGAATAAATCCTGCTTTTTAAAAAATATTCGTGAATCATAGTAAATATGCTAATTTAGTGGCGCTTAACCATGATTAGATACATATATAATGAAGAAAGTTATTCAATGGACCGATTCAGAAATGAAAGGTCATTATGGGATTGTCATTGTTCTTAACGATAATATTGGTTGATCAAAGAGTATTTTTCGAGGACGCTGAGCTTGCGCAACGTCGTTTGCGAGGTTTGAAATGGTTCATTGAAACAAATACGAATTACAATATTTTTACCGATTGAAAAAAAGAAAAAAACTAATTGAATACAGAAGAACTATATCTGAGCTCAAGAAAGGTGCATTAACTATACGAAGTGGCTATTTTTCCGGCTAGCCGGAAGAATAGACAAAAAAGTATATTTTTCCGGCAGTTGACAGTGAGAAAAGTTTTTGGTAATTTGTAACATTTGATCCGCAACATATGATATAAGTCGTCTTTTTGCAATTTCTGTGAAATAAAAGTAAGTTTAAAGTAATGTAAAGCCGTTGGATATTGATAAATACGAAAATAATTTGTTGTAGTATGTATCATTTATGGCCGGAAAAATAGACAAATTTTACTATTTGTCCGGCTGTCCGGAAAAATAGACAAAAATGTCTATTTTTCCGGCCATTGAAATTCAAATAGAAAAGAATAGTTACAATATTGCAAAAATTATCATTATCAAAAGGAAAATGAAGTAAGGGTATATTAATATGATTTATTATTGTCTAAAAGGAAAAAAATGTATTTGTTTTTGTTTTAATCGAATAATTTGTGCATTCTAATTTTGGCCGGAAAAATCGACATTTTTACCTATTTTTCCGGCTAGCCGGAAGAATAGCCACGGCCTTAACTATATCTGTATTAATACAACCCTGGATACAAGCAGTCTACATAATGTTTAAAGATTGAAACAAGTTGCTTTCTTTAAAAAAAGAAAAGCAATACGTGAACCATAGAATGTATAACTTAATGAAGAAATATTTCTATGCAGGGTTATATTTTACGAATTTTGAAGAAATCAAATAATATCTGACACAAGAGAATACGGGTGTTACTAAGGAAGAATTAAATAAATAAAAGAAATCATGTTAGATATGATTTTTTATGAATTGTCACAATGTTTCATCGTGTGCGCATGAAACTTTCATAGTCCGCCAGTACAGATCAGTTGGATCTAATTTTTCACGTGCAGTTTTATATCCGAGTTCATTTCTCAAATCATAAATTTAAGTGTTTTATCTTATCTGGCAAATATTGGTTCAGCATTCACTCTTTTTATTATATAATATGGCCTGCATTGTGATATTATTTACCTTTCCAGAACTCCTCATGATACCCTTTTTTAATGGGGTTCAATTGTCAGTTTTGTGTGTTGAATACAGTGCTGTATTTTTTGCCCTAGTATTGTGTTTATAAACATACAGATTGTCCTTGGAGTAGTTTCCACGCCAACAATAAGTATTGTTTTCAGAGAGCCTTCAATCGTTGAACATGGAACCGTTTGAGAGCTGATGTTCCCTGTGTTGCCACGTCATTTGGGTTTAATTATTCTTCTAGGTCAATTGCTTTAGTATTAATTTAGAAATTTATCCACTGTTAAATTGGGTTTTCTTGGATATACATGTACCAGGTATATAGTGTAATCTTGTCCTCTGCACATTTACTCCATGCCCTTTCACTTTTGTCTCTCTTGCAAGGCGGGAATGGCCCCTACATATTCGCTAAAAACGGATAACAGGAAACACCAACAATGGCCGAAAAGTATAATTACATGCAACAATAATCGTGCATATTTTCTTTTTTTTTTCTAATGCATATACATTTAAGTATCAATCTATATTGTGTTTTAATATATAAATTATACTTTATCGTCGTCGGCGTCGGCGTCTGTGGACAGCATAACATTTGGTTCTAGTGGACGGATCATTTCCAAACTTTAGTATGAGCCGAGTCCCAATTTCCGGTTCCTGGCCCCTCCCATTTCAGAAAAAAGGGGCCAAGAAAGGGTAAAATTTAGTATTTTCATGTCCATGGACAGCATAACTTTGTTTCTAGTGGACAGATCATTTCTAAATTTGAGTATGATGTTTCTTGGCACATACTTAAGCCCTGATTTTCATTTCATGTTCCTGGCCCTACGCGTTATAGAAAAGGGACCAAAAGAGTTAAATTTGGTGTTTTCACATATTTGACTGGAAAATTTGTATTATTTATCGGATTTTGGTGGGGTTTCTTTCAGTGTGCTCCTTAGGAAATATCCAATCCGTAATACGTCAACGTATTTAAAGTGGCATGTACACTTCATGAGATAAATGGGCCGAATTTCAAAAATTATATTTTTTTTTTATTTTTGGTATGATTTTGATGCAATTTTTTGCAATGGATTCCTATGAAAAATTAATACGGTGCTGCACCATCAGAATTTTGATAACTTGTTCCCTTTCTGAACTATGAGGGGCAAACGGACCACAATTGAAAACATGCAGATAGCCTAAAATTATTATTTTTCGTCGGATTTAGATAGGATTTTTTTCTTTGAATTCCTCTCGTTGTAAACTGTCAGAGGTAAGCCAACTGATTTGGCGTAGCTCTTTCCGTTTCCGAGTTATTAGGGGTCAAAGGGGCCAAAATTTCAATTTTTGAAATATGTGAAATCTTTATTTTTTTCATCAGATTTTGATGGGAGTTTTTTTCTCTTTGGATTCTCTTGATGTAAGGTTTTGGTTGGTAGTCAACAGATTTTGGGTAGCTGTAACCGTTTTGTACCCACAAGTGATCAAAAGGGTTGATTTTTTTCCCTAGTTTTTGTCCTGCTAATTATTCTGTCAGGCTCATTTTTGTGTGCAGCTAAATATTGTATCAAGCTCTTTACTGTGTCCACATTCACTT
>MJUU01033713.1:58364-72361 GCA_002080025.1 Modiolus philippinarum | reverse complement strand
TCTGAAGATGAAGTTGGCGTGTTCAAAATTTTGACCTACCCCTCGTCGGTTTTCCTTCAATAGCTTTCTGAAAAGCGTTCTTTGTATTAAAGTAAATACACGTATCGATTGTCAGATGGTAGGAGAGCCGAAACGCAATATTTACAGAATACAATGTGCAAATGCACAACGATAAGACCCTCTCAAGTACTGACGTTTAGTTGCTGAAGCGGGGCGCGTCAGCCATCTTTGGTAGCACTTACCAAAATACACGCTGCACTTACCAATTCGATTGGACCCCCTGTGTATCTTTGTAATGTGTTTGATGAGCATTTTCTCGTCACAATTAGTACGTTTAAAAGTGCTTGACTTGGCCAGTTCGTTTTTTTTTCTTGACATCGAAATAGTATTTTTTCAGATGGCAAGGTTGTTTTAAGCTTTGTCGACAGGTGCAAACACATATTTCTCACGAAGTTCTTTCAGTTTTGACTTAAATCTGTTGAAAGAAAGCTTAGGATGTGACTCATAATAATTAACTTTATAGAAATTAACTAGATATCGTTGACAGCCTTTAAGTAGAAAGTCTGTGAACCCCAGCACAGCAACTTGTTATTAAGTATAACTTCAAATTCTTGATCCAAAGTGAAATATTTGATTTTGAAACGTTGTCCGATTCGATTAGTTCAAATTAGTTAATAATTTTTATTCGCTTTCGACTTTTACTTTTCTGAGAGAAAAAAAATCAACCCCAAGAAAACTACGTCATACATAATTCCTGTGCACAAAGGTTCGTAACAATAGCATGTTTTGACTTTCTTGTGAAAATGAGTAATGACAATATCCAGGTACGAGACAATCAAAAATTACTCTTCTGTTTATCATTCTTGCTATTAAAGTGGACAAAATCACCTCTTTTTTATAATTACTAGGTACCCAATCTTTATAAGAGATCCCTGGAAACAGAGTTCCATTGCAATACAACTTTCAATCCCCAACTTAATTAATTCCTTACTACATACAGACTGCAGATATTTTTATTAATTCCTTACTACATAAGATTGAAGTGGATTTTTAAAATTCCGAAGATCTCATTTAACAACTCTCCACAAACAATCTGGCTTTTTTGTTTTTCTGGTGAAGTGTGCTTGTAAATTGTGGCATGTGATTGTAGTTCCTGGCCATTGTAGATGTTTGCTGTTTTCCTGTTTTTGTAATTGCTATATTGTTATAGCATTCAAAGGTTTTTTTTTCTTTTTTTTTCTTTTGTTTTTTTGTTTTTTTGTTTTTGTTTTTGTTTTTTTTTCTTCTATGAAAATGATAATATATAATAGTTATTTCTCATCTAAACTATATTTTTGCCAAAAAAAAAATTTCTGTAATAGGAAAAGATTAACTTATTTTGTTAAGATCTGCACTGAAACCATTAAAATAACGTGATAAAGATGCTAAGGCCGCGTTTTTCCAATGACAAGGGGCAAATTATGTGCAGCATTTAACTGATCTTTCCCCTTGGAGAAAAAAATTTGCAACGGTTGAACAGAATATGCAATAAAAATTTCTGTAACCTTTAATTTGAAATTCCTAAATATAGACGATGTACTTTCTCTTTATAACTGAAGATTTTCGGAATATTTATGTCAAATATTTCCAAGTGAATCTTGCATTAAAGGCAGAAACAAAAACACCCTATTCTGCCCAAATACGTTAAAAGATCATTTAAACATTGACGAATATGGACGTTAGAAATCTTGACTGTTCATCGTTTTTTTTCTTTCTTATTAGACATTTTTACTATTTATCGTCGAAACCGAAACCGAATCCAAAACCGAGACCGAAACCGAAACCATACTATACAGAATTAGTTGTGTTTTGTTTCTCTTTATTGCATGCCTATCAGTGTCTCATGGGTTTAAAAGTTCAGCTTTCTTTTTGAAATATTTACTGTAGATTTATTTATAAATGCAATTTTATAGAAGTGATTAGACTCTAGGCATAAAATATGTTATCAATTCTACAATTTGGATTTTAAAATTTGCTCTTTGGGTGTAATCATGAACAAAAAAAAAATTACATACATAATTTGTTGCTTGGCGAATAATTCTTATATTTATGTTGCAATTTACAAATTTCATGAATTTTGTTGCTTTGTTCATCTTTGTATATGTGTGTGTCTTCATTTTTCTTTTATATGCCGTGCTCATTTTGTATCTCTTTTCTTTGCTTTTCCGATGTTGCCATTGTCATTCATCTTCGCTCGCCAAGGATTACGATTCGCTCCTCTGGATTACGATTCGCTCCTCTCATCTTGACCCTTGGCAGATCAAGCTGGATTTCAGATGTCTCAAATCCACGTTTTTGATTGGTTGCAGTTAACCTTCGCTGCAGCCAATCAATTTGCTTACATTCAGATTTTTAATATATATCATAACAATAAAACTTAAAATATGGTTTTTAGTGATTTTTCTATTTTGCAAACTTTCCATGATTTTATAATCTTTCTTAGCTTTTGAATGGTTATTCCCTTGTAGTTAAATATATTGTGAATTGTTGTATTATTAGATGCAATAAATAGTCTTTAATTATTAAAATGAATCATACTGAAACTCTTACTTCAAAGGGAGATACTGTGAAAGTACAATTGTTCGTGGGGTTCCAATTTTCGTGGATTTCGTGGTTCGCCTAAACCACGAAATTAAGTTTCCAACGAAATGCATTTTTTCCTTAGAGTTGTGGTACACAGAACTGCAAACCACGAATTTAAGTACCCACGAAATAGTGCTATCTATGAAAACCACGAAAATTGGTGTCCACGAATAAAAGTACTTCCACAGTAATTTGAAACTGATGTTTCACAAATTGTGGCTCAATCCGCTAAGGTTGAAGAGGAGAGGAGCGGATCGTAACCCTTGGCTGGCGAAGATGTTGTCATTGGATTATTCGTTTTAGATTGACGATTCGGTTCTCACTTACTTTTATCATGAATAAGGTCTTTTTTACGTTCAATCTTATAAAGGCCAAAACAAATCAGTTGTTTTGAAAATTTCATTTCATATATCCTTTCAAAAGAGTTTTACATGTTGCTATATACAAAGTTCATGAATTTTAGCATCAACAAGGTATCAATATTTAGTGAGAACCCAGCCGTCAGCCAAAATCGAACAAGCCAAGGACAATGGCAACATCAAAAAAAAAAAAAAACAAAAAACAAAGAAACAAATTAATATAAGAAAGATAACAGGAAACACCTACAATGGCCGTAAACCACAATCACATGCCACAATCCACCAGGGAACCGCACGAGAAAAACAATAAAATGACAAAAGACAAACATGGACAACGATAGGAACTCGGGATAGCCGGACTTGGTACCGGCACTAGCAAGAGCTAGCGGTAGGGTTAAACCGGTTTATAGGTACCCAAACCTCCCCTTTCTCTATCCCGTTTCCCTATAGTATAATAAGACATTCAAATAAAACCCAATACAGGTAGACTACTAACTTCAAGACCACAATCTTGAGAAGGAAAGAAAAAGACAAAACGCAATTTAGAAAGATGGGTCGAGGAGTGCTCGCCGCTAAACTGCCGGCTAGCTCAAGGAGCCTAGTCTGCTGGTAAAACACTGTCGCACTACGGAATAAAGATCAAACTCAAAACTCCCCGAAGGGTTTGGTAAAGAATTATCATAGATTTCAGTAGACATCGGCAGTATCAGTGAGAGGCCATTATACCTGTAATATCTTCAGGTCATTGGATCCCAAAGCCAATTTATCGGAATCCTGAAGAATATCATGAGCACGGCACAGAAAAGAAAAAATGAAGACACACACATAGACACAAATGAACAATACGGACCCCATAAAAACAATGGTTCAGATCAGTAAGATTTTAGTCTGTGGTTTAAAGTTATTGTTAGCACATGACCAAAACAATTTAATTTTGAATATTTATTTCAGGGTATCCTTTTGAAGGAGTTTTATATGTTGCGATAAATAAATTTCTTGAATCCAGTTTTTTTTTAAATATGTTAATCTAGGACGGAGTAATTTACAGCTGTTAAAGTGAACTTAAGACAGTCAAGATCGAATCCTTCCGTGACCCGTAAACCAGCTCTTCGTTCTCACCCACAATCACCAGTCTATATGATAACTATTAAATATATATAGCAAACAAACTTTACGAAGGTTGAATAAGAAAGAAATTATGAGCTTTAAACAGAATAAACTATTTTGATTGTTTTAATTAAATTCTGAATAGCGGTTCCTCATAATTTGTGTTTTCGATTAAAAGCAAATTCCGATTTCGATCGGAAACTGCAGTTTTCGTGCAAAATATCAGATATTTTGCGAAATACTATATTTTCTGTACGGAAACTCAAGATTTCGTGCGAAATACCTGATATTCAGCATGGAGACCCTACTTTTCAGTTTTCGAGCAAAATACTAATTATTCCGCATTTTTGTGGCTATTGGGTGAGATACATTTATCTCATGAACGTAACTTGCAACATAGGTTTGATAATTTGAAATTTGCAAAGGAACACAGAAGGAAACCCAATTAAAATCCAATAAGTAATGAAGATTTAATCCCTTTTGGCCCTTTTCTAAAAAGTGGTTGAACCAGGACACAAAAAGTAAGATAAACATATTGCGCGTATACTTCAAAACATTATACTAAAATTTGATAATGGTTTACTAAAACCAAAGTTATGGTTTCCACAGACGCAAAACGTCGTATTTAACCGATTTTTGGCCCTTTTATCTAAAATAGGCGGGGCCAAGAACCATAAATTAGAACTCAAGCTTACTGATGTGCCAAGAAACATCATTTTCAAATTTGTTAATAATACGTCCAGAAATTTTGTAGCAAAAAGTAACAATTTTGCATTCTATTATCGAATTCCAAATTACTTCTACTACATTGTATTAACGATTGAAAGTCCTATATGGAGATTAAAGAAAGAAAGCCAAACAGTTAAACAATGTTTAAACATTGCAACCACAGTTCATTCTGTATATGCTGGTTTCGGTTTCGGTCTCGGTTGCGGATTCGGTTTCGGTTTCGACGATGAATAGTAAAAATGTCTATTAGGATCTTTCGTGTTTTGACGAATTTTCGTTGAGATACAAGAGAGATATGACAATGCCTGACGGTATTTGAAACACAGCGTTTTTCTTTTAAGGATAATTCTTCTTACTAGTGTGCTATTTGGTATGATATAACATTTATTATTTGCTGTTCAAACAAAAGCAAGTTGATTTTTCCCCTCGATTGCAATTTTTCGCCCAGAAATGGTATGTGTTTTCCATTCAGCATATTCAAAAACAATGGTAAATAGCTTTTAAGGAAAAATAATTAAGCACTAAAATCCATCTATAATTTTGTAAAAATAATCTAAAAATATGTAACATGCTCACATAACGAGTATAATCCTTGACCTATAACACATAAGTCACATGCTGGAGTGATAGTATTGTTGCTTAAATTATTAAAACCGATATTAGTTACAAATCTGATTACAATATGACATTTGTTTTTCGTATGCAAAATGTACATTTCTGTTTGTTTGTTTTCTTAATAAGATCAGCATTATATATATTAAGATTTTTTTATGTCTTCTTATTTATGTTTGTAAAACTGTGCAACAACCATCTTTTGGATCTCTCTCCCTTATTAGTCCCAGTTTCAAAGAGAAGGTTGTTTTAAGGTTGTTGTTTTTTTTTTTCTTTTTTGATTTTTTTCTTTTATGTTTACTATTTTGTTATCATTATTGCATACTTGTACTTTTTCTTTATTATTATCATTTTTTTTTATACTTTTGTATGATTCTGTGCGTCTTTGTATTGTTCAAACACTTTCATGCTCAGTTTCGGGCCCAAAATTGGTAATAAAATATTTACTTACTTACTTACTTTACTTATGAGCATATGCAGAAATGAAATTAACAGTGACGTCGGTATTTGTTATTTATTACCACTGGGCCGATGCCTCTGCTGGTGGACTGTTAGTCCCCGAGGGTATTCACCAACCCAGTAGCCAGTACTTCGGTGCTGACCCGAAAACCGATTATTAAACCCTGCAATATTTAAATTTTACAAAATTTTGTTTAAAACTAAGGAGTATCTCCCTCATGTATAGCTCTGTCCTTAGCTGAAATTTGGCTTTTATATTTAGATCCTTTTGGTTATTCATTCTCTATCAGCTTTTACACGTTTTTGTGATTGGACTTTCAAAATTTGGTTTTATCTGCACTGATGAGACATAAGTTGTCAAAATGCACACATGCAGAAAATAAATTAACAGTTACGTCGTTATACTTACTCACATAACAAAAAAATACATGATATGACAATAATCGTAAGATTCACCAATTACGGGTCTTTAACCAGAGTAATTTACACTCAACAAGAAATTCCTCATTGCTTACCTTGAAAAGTATCTGGCTGACAAACGCGGTATACTATCTATGAGATACCTAATCTTGTTGATGCTTGCTATACTTAAACTGCTCAGAGACATAATTAAGAGTGTGTGTGTGTGTGTGTGTGAGTGTGTGTGTGTGTGTGTGTGACTACCCCATTGCATCGGTGTTATTTTAAGGATATGGTGAATTGCATCAATATTTTTCAAAAACTCAGTCAAAGTGACCCAACAAATACTGTTACTTTTTGAGAGCAAAAGTAAAGTAAACTAGAAAAACTGTGTCAAGCTCACTAATATATACCCAAGCTCCCTATTTGATTCCAAATATAAAAAAATCATCAACAAAAAAAATTTCAAGTCAGAATATTTTTTTAAATAGCTAGTGCACAATGGCAATATATACTTAACATTCTGTGAAAGTATCATATAATTTCAACAAGTGGTCTAGGAAACGCGAGTACCCCTATGGTGGACGGAAAAGGAAAGGGCGGACGAACAGACACCATGATCACTATATAAACGGGGGTATACAATCAACATAAAAAACAACCTTCTAGGTAATCGAATCGTTAAAAGCTTAAACAAAATATACAAATATATGTTACAAACTAAATAATTAAGAATGAGAAAAATAATATGTCAAAAAACATAAGTTATACAAATACATATATTGTACGATAAACAACTCCACTGTTTCAAAACTACGAGAAAAACTCTGCTTAAAGTAGGGTTTTATAGTACATCGGAAATATAAAAAACCGTTCACAAGACAAATTATGAATTAGAATATTTATCTAAATAAGAAAAATGTCTTTTATTCCTCGGTTTGGTATTTTTTCTCTGTCATCTTTTATACATATTTGAGTAATGGATTTCCAAATGTTTTGATTTGATCTGCATTAAAGAAACTGACCATATGCAGAAATTAGATTTCACAATAACTTTGGTATTTTGGTATATATTTACTTATTTATCAAAAGCGGGAATATTACTGTTGATATTCCCGCTATTTTTGATTCATATTGGTAAGTCTAACCGGTTCAACCCACATTTTCCTACAAAGTCAAGACCATTGCGGTCGACAATTTTTTCGGTAGTTTCCATCAGCTTTGGCCTCATGCCTTGATTTTGGCTTCTAACAATTGTGTTCAGTAATTTTGTTAGTCCCCCATTTCTTCTTTTCCGCTTTCTCTCTTTATTCTGGGCATTTGTTTTGTCAGAAGAAGATCTCGGGGACCATTAGACACCTGGAGCTTTGAAACTTTGTAGGATATTGGCCCCATATATGTAGATTTGAAATAAATAGAAATTAGTCCAAAGAGTTTATTTTTGGGTACATTTTGAGGCTTATAAGGAGGTTTGGTCTTCTAAAGTGACACTTCAGGAAAATGACACATTGAATATTTCAGCTATTTTCTACAGTATCTCATAAACGTTTATAAGTAGCTCTATGATACTTCATAGGAAGGCTGTGTTTCAAGTACGTTAGTTTTTCAACATTTGAAATTTCAAATAAGTACCATTGGCATGGAAACCATACCAAACAAGTAAAGTGTTGAAAAAAATGCATTTTCTGCACATAATTTATTTAAATTGTAAAGGGGTGGTCAGGCCAAATTTTTGATTGTGTAAAACGTGATTTTATAAATGGTGAATTACTTTGTTGTCATATAACATATAACTTCCACCAGATGGTTCTAGGTGTTTGAGATTGCAGAGAACATCGGATGTGTTGTCTCATAGGGTCCAATTATTTCTTGATATTGTACATCTTTTATAACATGCTTGCAAGCCAAATATATTTTTGAAAAGAAATGCCCAAATTCAGAAATTTATTTGCAGTAAGTTCGGTATATACGTATCTGTTACCACTGTTTCGATGTACCTATCGGTAGACTGTTGGTCCCCAAGGGTATTCACTGGCCAAGAAATCAGTACTTCGGTGCTAACCCGAAAGCCGATTTTATTTGTAAACTTGAAATATCTAATTTTTTGTAGATTTTGTTGAAAATTAAGGAATATCTCTCTTATGCAAAGCTCTGTCCTGAGCTGATTTTGGTTTTCAATTTGAATTACATTGGTTATTTGTTCTTTATCGGTTTTTAAAAACCTTTGATTTAATGCTCTTCCAAATGTTTAGATTCTATCTGCACTGAAGAGACATAATCTGTCGGAATGGCCATATGCAGAAAATGAATTTACAGTAAGTTTGGTATTTTGCTTGCTGGCTGACTGTTAGTCTCCGAGGGTATTCATCAACCCAGTATATAGTTAGTACTTCGGGCTGACCCGAAAGCCAATTCTATTTGGAAACTTGAAATATCTAAATTATTGAAGATTTTGTTGAGAATTTAATTTACAGTAAGTTAGAAATTTACTATTATGTAAAATTTTGATTCCAATGAACCTTGTTCCCGAGATCTTTAAATATGTTTTGAAAAAGGTCACGTGATTAATTGTTTTACGAGCAGGTGGTCATTTTGGATTAGGTGCTAAGTACTGCAAATATTTTAAAGGAAAGCACCCAAGCACTATTTCATGTATTTTTTCACCAAGTTTTTGACTAGCCTGGTAATTTCAGAGGAGAAATGTTTGGAATTATCAAATGTTAAAGTTAAATCATATTCCTAGTTTAGGTAATCTTAAATGACGTTTGGCTATCTCGAACATATTTTGAATAGTCGCCGCTTAAATATTACTGCATTCAAGTTTTAATTGACTCTTGATGTTTCAAAAGATCTTTAAATGTAATGTTTAAGACGGAAGTCCGATAAATACCAAGTGATGACAGGTGAGCTTAAACAAAATGTTGTTATTTTTGATAACATGGTCATGAAACGATACCACAGAAACACAAACTATTAGTAATAGTAATTTCATATATATGGTTTCGCAATATCGTAGCAAAAAATGTATCAGTTCAAAATGCTCAACTGAAGTTTTAAATTAACAAGAGAATGCGTCTATAAGACACGGATGCCCCGCAATAGGCATTATTAGTAGATAAATGGACTTTAGATCAATTTAACCTAAATCCTTCTAATTGGGGAACTATAAAGTGCTTATAAAAGGGATTATAATAATGAAAAATTATAAGGATATAATGCATAGTTGGTAAAATAGGATAAATGATAGTCACTGAAGCATGCTATGTAGGTCATAAAATGAAATGTACATGGACACCTAATTGTTGGGACTTGGGGGAATACTCATAAGGGTGAACGTGAATGCTATGAGGCAATATTATGATTGATTGATTGATTGATATGGGGTTGAACGTCACTTTCAGCAGTATTTCAACTATTTCATGACGGTCAGTTTTAGTGGTGGAGGAAGCCGGAGTGCCCGGAGAGAACCACCGACTTTGGGCAGGTAACTGACATGCCTGGAAGATATCAAGTATAGTTGATGAAAAAAAAATGAATCTAAACGCAAATTCTCTAACCAAAGTTACTCAACCATGAAATGTAGGTCATGGACACATAATTGTTAATGCTTCGGGTAGTACTCATAAAAGTGAATGCTATGATAAAATATCATAAAGATATCATGTGTAGTTTTTGAGAAATGAACCTAAACGCAAAATTAAACCAAAGTCACTCAATAATGAAAAGTAGGGCATGAACACTTATGTTGGTGCTTTGGGTAGATCTTATAGCGGTGAATATCATTAGGCAATATTATTACGTTAACTTGTATAGTTGCTGAGGAATGTACCTAAACGCAAAATTTAACCGAAGTCACTCAAGTGTGAAATGTAGGTCATGGACATCTAATTGTTAGTGCTTTGAGAAGTACTCATTAAGGTGAATGGTATGATGCAATATCATAATGGTATCATGTGTAGTTGAGAAATGGACCTAAGCGCAAAATTCAACCGAAGTCACTCAAGTGTGAAATGTAGGTCATGGACACCTAATTGTTAATGCTTTGGGCACTACTCATCGAAGTGAATGTTATGATTCAATTTAATAATGGTATCATGTACAGTTGATGAGAAATGGACCTAAACGCAAAATTTAACCGAAGTCACTCAACCATGAAATGTAGGTCATGGACATCTATTATTGGTGCATTGGGTAGTACTCATAGAGGCGAATGTTATGATTCAATATCATAAAGATATCTCTTCAGGTTACTAAACTATTACCTATGCAAAAATTAACAGCGTGACGTACGTACGTACAGACGGACAAGGGTAAATCTATATGCCCCTTCCACTTTCGTGGCGGGGCATAAAAATGCAAAATGATATTTTTCATGCCGTTATCATCTTTTGTACATCTGTATTTCTTATTATACCTGTCGAAACTCCATGTCTACATTTTTTTAATTGGTTGGAATTTTGAGTGTCTATTGAATTGTTTGCATGTTGTATAATCCAGTGTAAAAATAGATAACAGGAATACCTACAATGGCTGAAAATTATAATTACATGCCACAATCTGCTGAGGAACTATACTGAAAAAACGAATAAGACAAACGCAAACACCAATAGGAACTCGGGACAGTCGGACTTGGTACAGGCACTAGCAAAAGCTAGCGGTAGAGTCAAATTGGTTTATGGGTACCCAGAACTCTTTTATCTGTCCCGTTTCCCTATAGTTTAATAAACATTCGAATAAAACCCAATACAGGTAGATTAGTAACTCCATGACCACAATCTTGAAAGGAGAGAATATAATGGGTCAAGGGGTGCTCGCTGCTAGACTATCGGCTAGCTCAAAGAGTTACTGTCGCACTACGGAAGAAAAATCAAACTCAAAACTGCCCGTGTGTTTGGTCAAGAATCATCATATATTTCAGCAGACAACCACTTTTTTCGTATTCCTGTATTTGACATCACCTATTTGAATTCTACCCTCCATTGACTCACTGACAGTGTGACTGATGCGGTATACTGAGCAAGACATTCTAACCCTTCCGGAGAGCATTGTGCCACTCTTTTTTTGTGAGTTCCCTTTTGGTCATAAACATGGAATATTTTTTTATGAGAATGCCTGAGACATTGAAGGGCTGTTTACTTTCAAACATTCAAATTATCATTTAAAAAATCATTTAAATTATCACTTTAATCATTCTTGTACACGATGGGCATAAAAAATTGCATTTTGGGGGAAATATTTGATTTAAAAAATGTCCCATTTTTACTAAAAAGTGGGTTTCAGAACGGGGTGAAGGAGTGGGGTGGCAGATTCAGAGAATCAGAGACTTTTGTTGTTCACAGTTAGAAAACAATGTTTTAAGCAAAATATTATACTTTCATCTACACACTTTGGTGCATAATGCATACAAACTTCAAACTTTGGCTCAGAAAATATGAATATTCCATATGTCTTACCAAGTGTATACAGTTTACTAGTCTTCTATCTTTGACCTGTATAAAGAAAGGTTATTCTTTCGTAAATGATGGTTTACAATGTGAGACGAACCATGTGAGAACGATGCACGCGACCTCGTCTCCCATGGGTAAGTAACCAACCATAAGTGTTCATTTTTGTGATACAATAATCGTAACCATGACTTAACGTCATAAAATTCCTGACGTCACAATGTAAGGTACACTCACATGGCGACGACGTTACTCGCACACTATAGGTTTCCAGATATTTGGTGTCGTATTTTACGGAAGAAATAGCTACTTACATTCGATCAAAATCAAAGATCGGGGTATCTTTCACTCATGTAAGAAATTCTTCGTCTTGTTCTCTCGTTTAGCTGCGATCCACTCGGGAAAAAAGGAATTTCTTACATTCATGAAAGATATCCCGATCTTTGATCTGCTCTCATGTAAGAAGCTATTAATCATTATCTCTGAATAAACGTACGTAATAGAACTCAGTCAGGTTTCATCAGTTCGCAGATTTGGTCAATTTATTTCATGATTTTTCTGCAATGACAATTTCAACAGTAATTGAACAAAACCTATGTGAAGAAGTTTGTTTTTGTAACTCTGCCTTTAATTTAGAGTTCATTTGGTGGGAAGCCTTGAAATGGCGATTTTTCAATTAAAAAGACATTTACCCTTGCAATATTATCTCAAATGAAATTTCTTTCGTATGAACCTGGTTTCATGTGCTTTCAATATTATTTGACTTTAATGCTGCTAATGAGAGGTAACTCCTTTATACTCGTATACAACATAACGAAATTTACTGTTTTTCATGCAACGTAGGCATTTTTGTATTTTGAAACCATTGGGTCGATGCCACTGCTTGTGGACCAGAGGTCCCCGAGGGTTTTCTCCAGCCTAATAATCAGACTTGTCTGACATGAAGAATTTACCTTGCGTTTAATAGAAATTTACTGTTTTTTATCAAAATTCTTACCCCTTAAAATACTTAGGCTTCATTCCGTTTACGGCACTCAGTAGATGTCCTTGGTACTGGATTTGACTTCCTATTTCGATTTATTTGGTAATGAGTAATTTTTTGACTACTTTTGAATTATAGCTTTCCATATTATTTCATTTTAATGCTGCTGATGAGAGCACTCCTTGAATCACGAGTACAGCATAACGAAATTTACTGGGTTCTTTTTTAAGCATTTTTGTATTTTTTTTTCATGTGTTTCAATAAAATATCATAACCAGAAATATTAAATAACGTAATCTGCAAATTGCCATTTCCAGAATTTATGTATATTCAGTGCAGATCAAATCAATACAAATTACCAATTGCATCTAAAACCCAAAACAAAAATAAATATGTTAAAATCGCTTTTTAAGTTAAGAATATGAATGAAAAACAATCGTCTATATAACAAAAACTTGGCTAATTTAATGAAGAAACCTTCACATGAACCTTGTTTCATGTACATGTACTTCGGTTATAGTGTTAAAGACAAACACATTAAAATCACAAAAAGACTTTAAATATGTTAAAAGCACTGTTAATCTCATAATAATTTGATCGCAATACGATCAAATTATGGACGACCTGTGACAATTTCGAAAGAATTTTATTACTACAATCTAATATCAAAATTGGTTAATTAAAGTTTCCAATCAGGAAAAGAAGTCAAGAGAGAAATTAGTCATAAATAACCTAATCAAAAACCGTTTAAATGTTTTGGAAATTTCTGTTCAGTTGGATTGAAATATTTACGTTGTAAATAATAAATAACACAATTCTGACCTTTCTGTGAATTTGCGCATTTCGGCAACTTACGTCTCTTCAGTGCAAATCAAAACATTTGTAGATCCATACACCGAAATATGTTAAAAACTGATAAAGAGTAAATAACTTATAGGTTCTAGACAGGAAAGCCAAAATCAACTATGCAAGAGGGAGATACTCCCTAAGCTTTGAACAAAGTTATTATTGCAAGTTTTCAGATAGAAAAAAAAGTTGGTTTTGGGGAGAAAGTTCAATGGTCACCAACTCTGGTTTCGGACTCGTCAACTGGTCAACTGGAAATGATTTCTGCACCTTATAGATATCAAAAGAATACCACAAAAGACAAAAAAAAAACAAATAGAGAAAAGACACGATTTTCTCATTCAGAAAGCAAAAATGTGACATTGAAGGCATAGTATAAAATCAAGTTTAAATCTGTTCTATAATCGACAAACTAAATTTGTTTACAAATTACAGTTT
>MJUU01033713.1:12749-46675 GCA_002080025.1 Modiolus philippinarum | reverse complement strand
CGCACCTCATCCAAGATTGCCACATATGGGAAACATATATTTAACATTTGACCCTATGAGAAAACACATTTAGAGATCATCTCCTCTGTAAATACTGGGCTAATCGGAACCAAACTTGGCAACAATATTCCTTAGATGGTCCCCTCTACGAAAGGTGTTTTTCAGGTCGGCGCTATATCCAAGATGGCCGCAAGTGGGGGGCAAAGTTTTAACATTGGATCCTATGGGATCAAAGATCTTCTCCTCTGAAGGTGCTGAGCTAAATAGACCTAAACTTGGTCACAAAAGTCTTTAGGTGGTCCCCTGCAAAAAAGTTGTTTTTCAGGTTAGCACTGTATCCAAGATAGCAGCCAGCGGGGATTTTAGGTGTCCTTTTATTTTAAAAAGATTTTTAACACATCCTATTAATCGAGCACAACAGTAAAAAGTACAAGCACCATTCATTTTCAAAGGTGTGCTTCAAAGGTATCATCAGAAGAGGAAATGTTCTTTGATTGTGTGGTTATTCTACCTTTGCTGGTTTAAATACATAAAAATATTTGTGAGGTAATGCGGATGTACACTTGGTTTCTAATGGCTGATTAACTACCTGCTAAATAACCATGTCCTTACAGTTCAACGTTTTTCAACATAATCTAAATAATCGTGTTAGTTGGTTCAAGGCGTGATAACTTAACAATATAAATTGCTTGTGTTAAAAAGGAATAGGACAAAAATTTTAAAAAATAATTAGAAATATTAACTAAATTGCTGAAAAAAATATCAAAAACGTGTACAAATTGTCAAAGATGCTTATCTTTTTGCGTAATGTAATGTTTAGTATACCAACAGTCAGAAAATATGACCCTTATAAACATAATAATTATAACAGGTAACAAACGTTACAACCAAATTATACATTCATATAAGTAGCAAATAAATATTGAAAGTGCTTGGTGAAATGCTACAATGATAATGTGAATTACATGCGGTCTTATGCATGCGCTTTGTGAATCCATAATTAACGTTACAAGAAAAACGGGTAAATATGTGGGAAGTTGAGGGAACAAGAGTTACTTTTATTGGAAAGATTGTGCATTAGTTGTAAATGTATTAGTCTCTTGGCTGGAAACAATTTCCGTGCCCTCCACCCCCCCACCCCCCACTTCCGAACCAGACCGATTTTTTTTCAGTCCTTCTGTGTGCCCTCTTCAAAAAAGAACATGTTAACACGAACATAACCTGCACGCATAGACAGTATAGGGCAACATTGAACACTTCTTGTTTTTTCAACACAGCCTTTTAAGATATATTATGTATCGGTTAAAACAATAAATTGGCATTTCTGCGGATAAATCCTCCAGATTTGCAACATATAACGATTTAAAAGTGAATTTTGGAAAAATCTGAAATGCTAAAAATTACCAATTTTCATCAATTTTGGAAAAATGTTGAGTTGAAGCCGACAAGCGAAATTTAACATACCAAATCATGGGGTAATATTTTTGGTATTTAGAGTCACATTAAACACTCCTTGTCTTTCTAAAAAATGTTTAAGACAACTACTGTATCGTTCAGAACAATTAATTGGCATATCTGCAGATGTCTTACATAGATTAGCTTAATAAAGCTAATAATGATTCTAAGAATTGCCCTTTTCTGGATCTAACTATCATCGTTGACTCTGGTAAAATAAAAACTAAAATTTACGATAAAAGGGATGATTTTGATTTCAGTATTACTAATTTCCCTTTTCTTGACGGCGACGTTCCTCTAGCCCCATCCTACGGAGTTTATATTTCTCAACTGGTACGATTCGCACGCGTTTGTTCTACTCTTGACGACTTCAATGAACGTAACCTTACTATCACTTCAAAACTTTTGCAGCAAGGTTACAGATTTCATAAATTGTTAAATACATTTAAAAAGTTTTATCGAAGATATGAACATCTGACATCTAAATATAATGTCACTCGCAAACAGCTTATTTCTCAGGGCATTTCCCATCCTCGATTTTACGGAAATGTTGTTAAAAAGTGTCAGAAACTGATTAAAAATCCAGAAAAACTGGGACGTAACTTACATTCTTTACGCAATAGGGGATATCGACATGATATTCTACACGTGTCCGTTAAATTAGCTTTGGGATCCAATGACCTGAGGATTTTACACACATACTGGCCTCTCCCTGATACTGCCGATGTCTACTGAAATACATGATGATTCTTTACCAAACCCATTGGGAGTTTTGAATTTGATTTTCCTTCCGTAGTGCGACAGTGTTTTACCAGCAGACTAGGCTATTGAGCTAGCCGGCAGTTTAGCGGCGAGCACTCTTTGACCCATTTTTCAAAATTACGTTTTGTTCCCCAATTTTTCCTTTCTAGATTGCGGTCATGGAGTTAGTAGTCTACCTGTATGGGTTTTATTCGTATTTTTATTCTACTATAGGTAAACGGGACAGAGAAAGGGGAGGTTTGGGTAACAATAAACCGGTTTAACCCTACCGGTGGCTTTTGCTAGTGCCGGTACCAAGTCCGGCTGTCCCGAGTTCCTATCGTTGTTTATGTTTGTCTTTTGTATTTTAATTGTGGGTTTTTTCTTGTGCAATTCCTATTTACTTTTGGCATGTGGCTATGTTTTTCGGCCATTGTAGGTGTTTCCTGTTATCTTTTTTATTCCATTTTGATATACAATGAACTATGGACAAATCTGAAATGTTGAAAATCCCATTTTTCACCAATATTTGGAGAATGATTGAGTTTTAGTGGACCAATGGTTGTTTAAATACCAAATCATGATACAATTCCTGCAACATTGTCATATACAACACACGTTTTGCGAGTTCTGGTTTTTTATGTGAACATAGACCAAAAATTGACAATTTCAGGGAAATGTGTTGGGTAGGGGTAAGATTTTCGGTATTCACAGTCACATTTAACATTCCTTGTTTTAGTAAACAATGATTTAAGGGGTAGACCTGGGGTACGGAGAGATAACTGTTTTTCATTTTTGTAGTACTTAAATAAATAAATAGAATCATTGCCATAAGTATGATCAAAATTTTTGAAATTGTAATATTTTTTTCGCACAGCAAATAAATATTATTTTTTTCATGAAAACAAATACCTTACATCCAGTTATTTATAATGAGTAAATTAACTCTAATTGTTTTGCAATAATATCCTAAAATAATAAAAATACTTAAAAGTCATATTTCTGGCAAGGGAGCTAATTTCAAGCAAAGATTCGGCAATTTTATTGATTTTTTCACACTTAATTATAAATTTTGAAAAAAATGGCACAGTAGATTTTTCTAAAATTTTAATATATCTTACATATATTAGTTTTCTTTCTATTATCAGTGTTTGGTGAAAATTAAACGACTCAGTTTTTCAGAAGAAGTATTTAATACTGATCAAAATAGAGTAAATTTTTCAGCATATATTGTTCAGAACACCCTTGCATTGCAGTTCAAACTATTAAAATTTACTGTCATTATTCATGTTAACTTTCACTCATATTTATTCAACAGCATTTTGCATTTGAAATAATTTTACATCAAATACAAATTTAATTAGAGCTTATTTAATACACTACAAGCAAGTCATGAACGGACCAAATAATATGAGGAAATAGGGTGTCTTTGATGACCACTAGACAGAAAACGGGACGGCAAAAATTGCTGAAAACAAATGTAGTTTTAATACTGAGAATTTTGAAAAAATTAAACGAGAGAAATTTTTTAGGCTTACACATGTCTACCATATCTGCAGGTATATTCTATCAATTTGCCATATATTGCGATAAACAGTGAGCTACGTAATATTCTGAAATGTTGAAAATTCCCATTTTTCATCAATTTCGAGCAATATTGAGTTTACGTCAACAAATGACTGTTAAAATACTAAATCATAAGATAAATCATGTAACATGTCCTACACAACACACATTTTGCGTGTTCTGATTATTTTTATGCAAAAATAGTTTAAAAATGACAATTTTAGAGTAAATTTGTTGGGTAGGGGTAAGTTTTATTGGTGTATGATGTTTATATTACCTAAAAACCGCCATTATTCGTAATGGTTTTTAAGCAAATATAATAACATTTCATTTGATACCTATTTTAAATGATATTTCATTGCTAAAAAATAATATTAGGCAAAAGAAAGACAAAACTTATTCAGAATTGAAAATATTCAAAGATCCGTGTATTTGGTCTATTCAAAATAAAAGTTTGGTAATTTAAGATATGTAAACATCATCTAAACATGTTTTATATTGAGGAAAATAGATTGTAAACTTAAAACAATTTTCAGAATCGGGAATAAAGATGCACTTAAGGTTATCTAGATCATCAAACTTCCGCAATTTCAATGAAAATATCGATTTTTTCGCCAATATTTCATTAGGGTAGGGGTACATTTAATTGCGCTATGGAACGCATTGGACATAGGAATTATAAAAACTTGGGTTCTGTGTAAAGCGCATATAACAAGCAATTATTTGATACCTCATTTTTATAATTTGCATTTGGTCAACATTTTGAAGCAACTGAAAGAAACACCTGAACGAAAAACGAAATTTTCCAAAATTTCGGTAGGTTGGTCTAAAATGGGCCAGTGTGTGCAGGTTATGCTCGTGTTAACATGTTCTTTTTTGAATAGGGAATGTATGCAGACTTAAAAAAATGGGTGGGGTTCGGAAGTTGGGGGTACACAGGAGGTTATTCCGCTTCATCGACTACATGTTTCACATTAATTGAATTAGAGTGCTTCGTAGGAAAAGGGATGGTCAACTTTTATAATGCAAAGTTTATGCATAACGGATACACGAAAAAATAAAATAAGAAATTGTTACATTGGTAAGAGCATCATAAATTACAAAAAAAAAATACACTTCAAGTACGGACTATGTTGTCTACAAGGAAATAAAGCCTTTATCCAAGTTTATCTGGGAGAAAGGTAAAACGGAAACCTCAAATGTACATCACCAACCCGACACTTGACCCATATTACAAATTTCAGGTTTATAGGATTGGTTCTTCAATTGTGCCAACTTGCAGAAAATATGATCGTAATGAATATTAATGTCTATCTACTTTAAATAACCCTTTTATAATTTATCCTTGTGTGGTAATCTAATAGGTCATATAGACAAACAAATGTTTCTGATCAGAATAAGATTATTGTGCTGTATTTTTAAATAGATTTTGTTAAAGTGATATATCTCATTTAAATTTTGACTTTATGGAAATTCAGTTCTTTCTGGAAATGGATATCAAAAGCAGTATTAATTCATAATAATCAATCGGCCAAAAAATGCCTTGAAATATGACTTGTTATATCTTATTGAAAAGCAGAAATGAGTTTATATAACAGTCATTGCACATTCCATGAGAAGACAGATATTATATGTTATTCGGGAATCTTCACAGGGGATACGGGTTCATATTCCCTGTCTGTGTTTTATATCCCCTGAGCCGTTAGGCGAAGGGGATATAGGGCACAGACAGGGAATATGAACCCGTATCCCCTGTGAAGCCCGAATAACTTTTATATTCTGCTAGAAGTGTTATAATTTTTCTATTAAAAGCGTTTAAAAATTGTGATTCTGCTACCATGGGGATACGGTCTCATATCCCCTGTCAAGGTAACCAATCAAATTGCAGGATTTACCTGGATATTTCACTTCAGCAGAATATTGTTAATTATTCGATCTGAAGAACTAAGGTGAAGGTCTTTACACGATTCAAATGATTCTAATAAAGGGTTTTCAACATTAAACTAACTTGAAGTTGATTTGGTTTTAGAAGCCACTATCTTTGTAGTTTCTCATTTTATGCACTCTACCGGTGCACCTGATCTCACCCATGGTTTTTATTGGGTCCGTGTTGTTCATTTTTGTATATGTGCGTGTCTTCATTTTCATTTCTGTGTCGTGCTCATGTTATGTCTTCGTTTCTTCGTTTTTCCGACGTTGCCATTGTCCTTGGATTGTTCTTTTCGGACTGACGGTTCGGTTCTCACTTACTTTATGATTACATTTATTTTCTAGAATAGCAAAATATGTTACTGTAATCCATGGGCTTTTTTTTAGTTTAATTATGACTCCGCCAATGTATTGCTTTTTGAGTACTAACTGTTTTTTACCTTAAGACCAATACGGACATTGTAAGTTATCACAATCTCTTGGCATCCGTACCGAATCTGTCTTTTTGTCGCTTTTAACGGATGCCACATGTGAAGCAGGTATGCTTACCCCTTCCGGGGCACCTGATGACACTCAAGTTTTTGAGGGGTTCCCACTGTAATAGTGTTTAAATTTTTGTGGCGTTTATGCTTTACTCTGTGTGCGATCCTTATATTACGAAATATTCTGGATTTATGATTTTAGTTCTACCTTGGGTATTCATTTGGAAATTTATTGTTAAATTTTATCATTTTGATCAAAATCTACGCCACGAACAAAATTGTCGAAGAGGGGTGTATATAAGACTCTACGCAAGAATTGCACATTTCGTTCTAATCTGACGACCAATAACATGTACAGTTTAAAATTAGCTCCTTCTAGTAAACAGTCAGGCAACCGTTTGTGAACATTGATTAGATACATACAATTTCTAACTTCTATATCTTTTTTCTGCAACTAATGTTGAAAAAAATATGAAAGAAATAAATAAAATGAAATTATCCAAAGTTATATATATATGTTGTGTACGAATGGCCATTTTGTATCAATGCAGTGGGCCTTATCTGCACGTAAAAAAGTGGGTAAATACGCGAATACGTAAAAAAATGTTGGGTGAAAAGGAATGTTCCATATGAAAATCTTTTTTTTTTATTTTCCTATCAATCTAACCTTAAAATGTAACTATGCGCATTTTACGGACAGTTTGATTTTTAAACGAACTGACTATACCGGGGTTTTCATGTTCCAAATGTTTAGACCTTGACACGTGCACAAAAATGACATTGGCCAATTTAAAAGCTAGGAACAACTGCATAATTCTCTTATGTAGAAAGGTATGTAGCTATTGGAGGGAATAAGTATACATATGCTCTTTTGTTTACCAAAAATATTAGATTTAATTTCAACAGTTTAAGTGAAATAAAAATCCTTATAAAACAGTATTCAAATATATTTGGGTGATCTCAAGACTACGACGTATTTAAGAGCTAGGTGATTAAAATTAGTAGATTCTCATTCAGGTAGGTATGGTTTTAAATTATTTCAAGCTTCTCTAGAGATATCGAAATTTCGATTTTCAAAATGCAAGCTTTAGCGAGCATGTTAAACTCCAACTTTTAATATTGAGAGTTAAGCACGACCTTTCTGAAAAATTTCTTTAGAAACTCGGAAAAATACATCTCCTGTGAACACCGCAGGACATATCATTTCAATACTTTGTGTGATATATAGATTCTACAACAGCATCGAGTAAGATTTGAGATCGATAAATTTTCTATTTTAATACGCAAAAATTCTAATATCCAAAGTTTAGAAATGTCGTATCTGTCTAGATGCAAATGTGGAATTTGTCTAATGATCTAAGTCAATATACTTGACACAAAAATGACCATGTCTGCTGCAATCTCAGAAAAAGAGGTGCATTACCTTTCAGGTTATCACCCCTACCTAACCGTTTCTTTCATATCGGATTTACCACGCTCTTTGACATGGATACACAAACAAGTCGCGCCATTCATTTAACACCACAGTGTGTTGATACAACTTTTTGCATCAGACATCTTGTACAAGGTACTCAAAGTTTTGCGTACAGTCGTCACCTTTGTGCACGTTTCACATAAAAAGCACCAATGATTTTGAACTAAAACTCACTATTATTTTTATCATAGAATAAGCACAATCTCTTTTTAAACCATTTATATAATTGAAAGATTTTCGCATTGTCATGTTTCCATATCTTTGGTAATCATCCACAATTAAAATACCTATCTCGGGATTCGCCTAAAATATTTTTCTAGCAGATTAGGTGATTAAGTGATGATAGCATTTAAGGATGTACTCTTGTGAGAAGCCAAATTTCTAAAGTATTAAACTTCTTTTCAAACCTTGATATTTGCAATGTTCTTACCCTATATATCCAATATATAAAGAAAAATTCATAGGTTGCTGCCAGGGGGAATCTTCCAATATTTTGGTATTTGTGGATGTGCCAAAAATTCGGGTTTTTTTTTAATGAAATATATAATTTTGGGTGTGCTTTCAAACCAATTGTATATAAATTTGCAGATAGAAAAAATAATTTATATAAATTTTGGTACCAAAAACGCAAAATGGCAATTTTTTTATGAAAAAAATAGAATTATTGTTATTAATTTTCATATTACACACATTTCATGCTTTGTTTCTTTGATTTTTATAATTTTTAATAAACCAATGGTATTTTAATATATTCGGGTCCTAAAATTAGTGCTGTTATATAAATTTGGGGTATGTTTTACATACCTGAGTATATAAATTCGGGGTATGTATTCTAGATCGACTTGGCACAACCCTACCTGAAAATATACCAAGTTACCACCCAAATCATTTCTCTACAGATGTTTGAAAGTTACAATTCTAAGCACTTAAGCTCATTTTCAGTTTTTTTTTTGTTTTTTTTTTGCCCATTTTTTCTACTTTCATGGAAAAAAATCTAGCTTAAAGTTATTAAACTTTGGTCTAATTCTTTCTGAAAAACTGTAAAAAGAAGGAATGAACAAATTTAACCCCCAATTAATCATATGTTGGTGTTGATATAAGAAGATTTTGTCCCATTTTCATGCTTTTAGGGTCAATTTCAGCATTTCCATATTTCCACGAAAAAATATGGATTTTATAAATTTTTTACACAGCTAATGATTTAAACTTCATTCGTTTTGTCATTTTTATTGCAAAAATATATAATATATAACACTAATTTTTAAAAGCACATATTTTTATTTTCATAAAATGGCTTTTTCTAACCCAACCCGTATTTTGTGAATATTTGACATGAATCCAACAGCCAACTAGGGCATAAATCTTCATTTTGAGATTACTCTGAAACTTCTTGAAGAAATAAATATTTTTTGACACAATTTAAAGATAAACATAAATTTCAATGCATTTGTACATAAAATATAAATAATTTTAAAATTATTTTAAAACGAGATTCCAAAGAGACATCCTTAATATCATGACAAAGCCATGTCATGAAATAGTAATTTATATTATATTATCTGTCATCTAAGATACGTTATTAAAACAAACTGATTTACGAAAAAGGATTAGTAATTACCAGAAACTATATTTAGTACTCTTTCTGAAAATCGAACAGAAATTCGATCGCCAAACGTCATGTTGGGTATTTTTACAGAGTATTAATTTCGTCACATCTATTTAGAATTAGCATACAATATAATTCCACTTGTCAACATTTTTTCATAATTTTTAAAATTATATCTATAAGTTAATCATTTAAGGAATTGACGGTCTAATAAATTCATATACTTAGTTCAAAATAGAATAAAAACTAGTATTAATTGTGTTTGGCTGTATATCAGAAATCAAATACTTAAGACGAGATCGGCACATTCTATACAAGCTTCATGTAAAATTCCCTACACAGTACAAAATACCGAAGTTGCATAATTCTGTACATGGTAAATTTCGTTATGCTTGACACGTTTTTCAGTGAGTAACCTCTCATCAGCAGCATAAATCGATTGATATGGAAAGTCATAATCCAAAATTAGTCAAAAAGGTACTCATTATTCCAAGCAACTTTTATTTTCGTGCTCTTTTGTGTTTCTCTGGTTAAAGTGGATTTGAATTTTCTCGCCTTTTTCCGTTTCCATTGCGCCATTTTGAAGTCCTAATTGTAGACCAGAAACAAATTCTACACATATTAAAATTTCATCCAATTCCGAGCACTTTGAATGCGACTGTTTGCTCCCCTTATAACTTACTGATGAGTTCCGGTCGATAATGTTAATGTTTTTGTATGTAAAAATAGTCATTTTTGAAATTTCATATTTTTAAGACCACATCTGATTTTGAAATTATTCTTTTAGCATAGGAAAATTTTATGCTTAAACTTTCAAGACAGGAAATGGCTTGCCGATATAGGAAAAAACCAGTTTTAAAATACACAACTAAATCATTTTTTTTAATTTAAAATCAGAGGTTGTTCCCAAGTTTACAGAAGTACAACCTAAGCTTTGATACTTTGGGGCTATTGTAACATATTGTTTTAACCCTTACCATGCGGGGACCGTAACATTACGGCCTGCCGGTAAATTTCATTTGAACACCTCTTACAGCTCGCAAAGCCAACGGAGACGCTGTTTTTTTTTGTGCTCATATTTAAGAAATTACTATTTTCTTCAATATCATGTACCAACTCATGACGATCTTACAAGGTCTGGTTGCTGCAGGCATGAAATTGCAGGATGGGAGTTTGAAACTGCAAAAAATTCGCACATTTTTGACGGGGTGGGCTCCATTTTCTGCCCACCAGCGCTGAATCTCCAAATCCCTATCTTTAGATGAAAGTGTTAGTCCCTCGGACACATGCGTCAACTTCACTTCCTGTTTCAAAGTGAAAAATCGCCAAAAAATCCCAATTTTGGGACCCAAGAATTACAAAACCCTACACCCAGAGCATGTTTCTGGCCAACTTTTCATCCTAGGCTGTTAGGAATGACAAACGAGGTGCAACATTCTCAAATGTTCTTTGAATATCTGGTTCGTCAACATCGGCCATTTTGCGGACCAAAAAGACGACCAAAAAACACGAAAAAATGGCATTTTCGGCCGTGGTTACTATTATTTGGGGCTTTTAGACCACCTCCTCACATTTTCTCCGAGATTCATATTTGATAGTAAACAAATGTTTTTCTAGGCCTGGAGCAAGTCCCTGTTTTCTAGGTAAAAGAATACTTACGTCAGACTAGCTTTTTAGAAAGCCAATACTTGTGTTACACCTATATTATGATGTTTTTGAACCAATCAAATAAAACATGCAGTCAACAGTTCGGTTTCGGTCAACAGACTGAAAACTGTTGACGTTAAGCAGATTGTATTTGTTTTGATAAAATAAAACGGACAAATTGTCGATTTTTATTTCCAATGCCTTTATAAAATAGAAATATTATAAAGGTATAACAATATGCTATGTCATTATTTCAAATTATTTTTAGTTATAGTTAAAATTTTAAAAAAACAGGATAACAGTAAACACCTACCATGGCAGGGAGCTACAATCATGTGCCACAATTTACAAGCGAACTGCACTAGAAAAACTATAATGATTGATTGATTGATTGATTAATATGGGTTTAACGTCACTTTCAGCAGTATTTCAGCTATCTCATGACGGTCAGTTTTAGTGGTGGAGAAAGCCGGAGTGCCCGTAGAGAGCCGTCGACCTTTGGCAGGTAACTGACATACCTTATCACTTACGATTGTAAGTCGAGTACACCCTTTTTTGTAATGTACAAAGTGGGGCGCGAACTCATAACGCAGTGGTGATAGACTACAGTGGTTGTATAGGTTTTAGAACTACCTTAACCACTCGTCCACCTAGGCCCAAAACAATAATGAAAACAAGAGACAAACATAAATAACGACAGGAACTCGGTATAGCCGGACTTGGTACCGGCACTAGCAAAAGCCAGTGGTAGGGTTAAACCGGTTTATGGGTACCTAAACTTCCCCTTTCTCTATCCTGTTTCCCTATAGTATAATAAACATGCGAATAAAACCAAATACAGGTAGACTGCTAACTCAATGGCCACAATCTTGGAAAGGAAAAGAATATGACATAACGTAATTTAGAAAGATGGGTCAAATAGCGCTCGCCGCTAAACTGTCGGATAGCTATAGGAATCTAGTCTGCTGGTAAAACACTGTCGCACTACGAAAGAAAAATGAAGAAAAATCAAACTTAAAAACTCCCCGAAGCGTTTGGTAAAGAGTTGTCATGTATTTCAGTAGACATCGGCAGCATCAGTGAGAGGCCAGTATATATGTAAAATCTTCAGGTCACTTGAATCCAAAGTCAATTTAACGGATTTGTTCAGAATATCTCGTCGATATCAACTATTACGTAAAGAATGAAAGTTACGTCCCAGTTTTTCTGGATTATTTATCAGTTTTTGACATTTTTTAACAACATCTCCATAAAATCGAGGATGAGAAATGCCCTTTGTAATTAGCTGTTTGCGAGTCACGTCATATCTAGACATCAAATATTCATATCTTCTGTAAAACTTCTTAAAAGTATTAAATATTTTTTATGGGGTGGTCCAGATGCCTTAGCGCGAAGGCATTTTAACCATCCTTTTTCCTTCGAAGCAATTTGATTGAATTAATTACTCTGAAAGATACTTTGACTGTCTTAAAGACCGTCAAAGCTAAAATAAAATGAAATATTTATGTCTTGAAATGTGGTCATACCGCCGTAAAGATAGAATCTTCCGCTTATGTTTAAAAAGGTTTTTTTTATTATTTGGTGTCAGATATTTGTTCACTTTTATTATACAGACATAGATGAACTTGTATTATACACACCCACATGAGATTTTGAATGGAGGGTAGAGAGCTCAGGTGAATGAAAACTTTGCAGACAAAGATGGAATATGTTGCGGAAATATAGTTTACATTTGTTAAAAGGCTATGTTTAAGGGAATATCTGATTTAAAAGTGCATAAATAATAATATATTTCTTCTTCATTAAATTGTATTTCGAAACATCACCACAAATTATGAAGTTTATTTTAACGGGAAATTGGAGGGTAGCGAACTCCGTTCAAAAGGTAGTGAGGCATATGAACTGAGGGTAGCACGTATAGCGTACTCAAGGGACGATGACATGCTATATTTTTCACGAATTTTATCTTCCAGTATGAAATCAAATCTATGCAAAAGACAATTCCAAAGCTAAACCATTACAAATATTAATCCATTTTCTCTTGGTATATATGCTTAACATTTTTTTTTTAAATAAAGACTACGAGAAATATATACAAAACAACTTTATTGTAGGGTTATTGCATGAATACTGAGGGATATTATCAATAGTAGAATTTAATATTGCACGACCTACGAGCGTAATATATATTCAACGAGGTGAAAATTTATTGAACGCTGACTTTTGGTTGCTTCAAGGCTAATACCTGTGTCACTACGCCACGACCACGAAGACCTTACTACGACCTGAAATAATTAAAGGTCGTGGAGAAGTAGTGGTACATTCGGCAAAATTTAGACATTTTCAAGATGTTACCACGACCATACTACGAGCATACAACGATCATGCTACGAACCAACTACAATCTCATTTCGACTAAGCTACGACTTCACTACGACCATCAAGTCATTACTGCGACCTTCCCACGATTATCCCGACTCCATCACGACCTTACTACGCTCCCGTTATGCTAGGTTTACACCGCCAATCAGACCAACTCGATCAACTCGACCGTGCTGTTTTATCCCGATCAACGTCATAAAATTCATTGATCGAGCTAGTTTACGATGTCCACTCGACCTTAAACCCGATTTAACACGACTAACACTCGACCATTGTCGATCTCTTTACGATCCACGTACGACTTATGCTCGACCCTCATTCGACGAACCAGACTTTGTCAGATTGAGCCAGATCATAGCCCGATTTGTGTTTGATTACCAAGACCTGGTCGGGAGAAGATCGTGAAATGGTCGAGTGTGCTCGAGTTTTGTCGTGTTAGTACGTTTGTATATGTGGGGATAAAACGTGAAAATTCAGGGAACAGTTCAGCAATGTGGTAGAGCAGCAAATTTGTGGCCCATCAGTGTGGCTGATGCTTCAAGGAAAAGATGATAACTGTGATAGATATAGAGAAGCAGAGAAGGCGGATCTGACACTGATACAGAAGGCGTGTATGTTAGGTTAGAGAATAACATGTTTCAAAGTCATCATATAGAGGAATTAATGTTCGATTTCACATACTAGCATGTTATCCTCCCTTTATCATGCGATTTTCCTGTCATCACATGTAGGACTAATCTCACATGTAAGACTAATCTGATATATAAAACAGAAGACATATCATCACATGATATAGGTGGTAACTAGATTTACAGTAGTTTCCGTGTATAGCTTTAAACCCGCATTCTGTATAAAAAATCCGGTTTTTAGAAAGTGAAAATGGCTAGTGGTTGCCCGTTGGGTACATCATTTGCCCGGTGCAAATCTAAAAGAATTTTTTTATCTTCTAGGACAGGTTACAAATGTTCAAAATCACATTTTTCTTATGTCATTTAGCTTGAATCAAACTTGTTACGATTGCCAAATGATGTTCCCTTTTCAAAATAGTGTCTGCCATATCGTCAGCTAATACAAGATGACCACAACAGATTAAACATTGTACCAGAAGGATTTTCACTGGACCAGTTGCAGCCAAAATTGGTCAAAATAGTCCTTGGATGTTCCAATTTAAAAATAGTATCTATTTTGTCTGCATGCAATCAAACGTGGAACATAATTTAATATTCGACCTTACTTAGGCATTCCAAGATCTTCTACTCTGAAACTACTTTGCAAATTGGCCAAAATTGAAAACTGAAGTAAGGCCCTAGTGAATGTCTGAAAAAATATAATTACATGCCACAATCTGCCACATTGAGACATTGGGGCTCTTGAAAGCCTTATGTTGTGATATTGTGAAAAGATGACATGCTGTCGTGTTAAATCGAGTAAAGGTCTTGAGTGGTCGAGTAAAAGTCGGATACAGGTCGGGAAAAATCGGGTTACGGTCGGGAAGATCTTGTATAGAAAAAAAGAATGAATCGTGTAAGTCGAGTAATGATCGAGTACTTATTGAGTTGGTCTGGAAGCGACTCGGTTTAAATCGAGAAATGAATGAGTTAAAGTCGGATAGAAATCGGCATGATCGGCGATAATTTTGGAACTCGAACAAGACCGATCCCGTTTCGACCTCTTCACGACTACCTCGATCAGATCCCGATTGATTTCCGACCTGTTCTCGACATATAATGCACACGACCTCTTCATGATATTTTTGACATGTCAAAAATATTCGGGTACACAGCTCGAGTTCAGCAGAGTTAGTAAGATCGCCCCGATTTTGGTTAGTAGACCGAACACGAGCATTCAAGATCAGTGTCCCGATCGATAAATATTCATATTCATATATCAAGTTCGGTCGAGTTGCTTTAATCGGCAGTGTAAACCTACCATTACCACCAAACCACGATTCTAATACGACCTAACAAGTTCTTACTACTATTCTGCGAAGATGTCACCTCAATCTTGACCAATTTTTATTGGGTTTGTCTACGGGTTTGAGAATGACATTAACCGATCAGCAAGCAAACAGATCTACCAAATCCATAAACTTAATAAACGCAATAGCGAATAACACCACTTTGTAACGATTGTAACGGTACGTATTTTTGCCACATGATTCTCTGAATTATTACTTTAAATTGCTATTCCCTTTCTTATTAACTTTCACTAAGAACCCTTTTTTCAAGATCTTTATTCTTAATACTTGTGGTCCCTATGACATCTCTGTCAATTGATGTTTATTGAGTTTTAAAAAAACGTTTTGACTTTTTAACAATATTTTGATGTCATCCTGTTTTGCATACATTTATTTACCCTTACTAACGAAAAAGTGAAGCTAACACTCTCATATAGTTTGTTTTAAATGTGTAATCTCCGTCGTTGTCTTTGTAGTCTTCGGTAAATTAAAATTTTAGAGATGTTTATGTATGCATGTTGGTAACTTACTTAATCTTATTGTGCAAGTCTTCTCAATGGTCAACAGTGCGAGATCCTTTTCTCTGGTAGTTTTTCCATAAATATCTGTTCTTGTTAAGGGGGTTTGCTGCTCAATTTGAAAATAAATAGGATTTCATATAAATGTGATTTTTTTGTTAGAAAAATAAAATTGAAGTAACTTTAGCGAAAAAAATCATAGGCTGATGGTCTTGTTTTTGAGATACAAGCGATTGAAAATTTGGCGGGAAACTGAACTTCTCTGATTTTTTCATAGGATGAACATTAGGAAGGTTTGACCAAGAATGAATGTGACAGAATAAATAGAATTTAATGAAATTTTAACAGAATGCGCATAAAGAGGTATAAATTGAAAAAAATTTATTGCTTTTAAATGGATAAAACCAGAGGATTCCGAAAATCTGACAGAAATCCCAAAACATGAGGAGCAACCTCCTTAACCTTAACCAAATACTCGACAACATAGATTTTTAAATGTAGTGTCAGATAAGTTGTCTTTGAATGAATGTATTGTGGTATGTGGAACTGTATGTCTTTTACATTTTTTCTGAGGAGCCACTTTAAAAGTAATTTATTTTTCAGCGCTATCTTTCAAGTTTGATTTTTTTTTATATCTACTTTTTTAATTAATGTTGTGTTCACGTTATATTTGTTATGATGCTTTTTTAATTTTATTGGGGTTTTTCCTAAATGGTTTGTTTCTCTTATAAATGCAATTTCAACTAGCTTTGCAATTGTAAGCAATAGCTGATGTCGCCCCTGGCAGCAAATTCGATGCATCCATCTTATTCGCATCATCAAAATCTACATAGAAACAATTTTTGTTGAAATCGGTAAAAATTGACAATTCAACCTATTTTGCGGCCATCTTGGAAATGGCAACCATTTTGAAAATTTAAGTACGTGCATTTACATCAAACTTTGTGCTAAGTATGAAAAAATCTTTAAATTTCAATAAAAGTAAAATTGATCATAATTTCCTTCATTTAGAGGCCTTTTTGGGCCTTAAGCCCCCCATCCCCCCCCCCGTTTTGCAAGGGCTATAGGAGGGTATTTTTAAGGTGCTGGTCTCTAGGATAAGAGTATGGGCCTATTGAACAAAACAATATGTTGAGGCAAAAAATGGAGTATTTTTTGCACGCGGCTGAGGATTAAAAAGATTTGTCAGGGGGATCCCAGAGGGGGGATGTGCCCCCTTTTGTCCTGGGGTTCGAAGGGGGCTTACTCGCCGCTAGGTAAACGTGGGGACCATAGATCCTTGCTAAATAGCCGATCCTATAGCTCAAAAGGATAATTTATGAATTTTGATGACTTGCAGGGTGTAGTATGTACAGGGGATTTTTAAATTGAAACCTGATTTTGAAGGGCATCTTGAAAATAACGGCCATTTTGAATCCGAAAATTTCATGAAAGGTTAAACTTAATTAAGCTTTTGATCAAATATGAAATTATTCATACAAATGGCAGCAAAAAAAGTCAGATTAAAATTTTTCAATTCGACAACACTGCGTATTTTTTTATCTTGAAAATGGCGGTCATTTTGAAATTTTATGTTTGGATAGATTTCATCCACTATTCGTACTTAACGTTTCTATAGTAGGTTTTATGGCAGTCCTTCCAGTGGTTCAAGAGATAATTGATTCTGAGTGTTTAAAGGTCCATTTGCGAAATTTTGCAAAAACTCGTTTATTTGAAACCATTTTAAAAATATCGGCCATTTTAAAAAAAATGTTTTGTGTACATCTACTCGTGCTGAGACAGCTTTGTGCCAAATATGAATTGATTCTGTCTTGGCATCTCTGAGAACTCGGATGGACAAACTTTCCAGACCAATAACAATATGTCGTCCCGACTACGTCTGGGGCGACATAATAATAGCAGGAATCTTGGAAATTGTTCTGCATGAATTCCTTCCTCTCATGTAATTGAAAATATGAACAAGATATGATCAATTTCTGCAAGGCAATTACTGAGATACTGAATAAAGTCGATATTTTTACGTGTTTTGGCGGCCATCTTGAAAACGGCGGCCATCTTGAAAACGGTGGCCATCTTGAATACGGCGAAAAAAATTTGTACAGATTCCGTGGTAATATTATTTTAAACATCTCTACCAAGCTTATGTTAATCTGTCGAGGCGTTTGTGAGATAATTTATCGGAATTTTTTTAAATGTAAGCGAGCAGTCATCTTGAAAAAGACCGCAATTTTGAATCCGAAAATTTCATGAAACGTTAAACTCATCATAATTAAGCTTTTGACCAAATATGAAATTATTCATACAAATGGCAGCAAAGAAAATTCAAATTAAAATTTTTCAATTCGATAACACTGCGTATTTGTCGGAAATCTTGAAAACGGTCAATTTGAAATTTTATTTTGGATAGATTTCATCCACTATTCGTACTTAACGTTTCCATAGTAGGTTTTGTGGAAGTCCTTCCTGTGATTCAAGAGATAATTGACTGTGAGTTTTAACAGGTCCATTTGCTAAATGTTGCATAAAATCGTTTATTGGCAGCCATTTTGAAAAAAAATGTTTTATGCACATTTACTCGTAGTGATCCAGCTTTGTGCCAAATATGAATTGATTCTGTCCTGGCATCTCTGAGAATTCGGCCGGGCAAACTTTTCCAGACCATTAACAATATGTCGTCCCGACTACGTCTGGGGCGACATAAATATTCATCATTTCGGTTTCTTTTCTAAAATTCAAACTATGATTCTGACAAATCTGTATACACAATACCCACATTTTCCGAATTAGTTCGCCAAGTTTTCTTACAACTGACTCGATGAGTGCAATTAGTCGTGTATAAATTTTATTGTCTTTTGATCCTTTTTTTACTACTCTGCTTCGTTCTTCATACGTGCATGTAGTTAAATATGATTCATCTAATCGGTAATATGGGTCATTTTTGTTATGAGTAAATATGTAAAGGATATGGATTCAATGAACGAAAGGCAAAGTGTATATTTACTGTTGTGGTATTCATTTTGATTTCAAGATGAAGATCAAATAACAAAATACCGTAGTTACTGTTAATTTAGTTTCTGCATATACGCAACTCATGTCTCTTCAGTGCAGATCATATCAAAACATTTGAAATTCCATTAAACGAAATACTCGTAAAGCTGATAGAGAATATTAACCAAAAGGATCTAAATAGGAAACCAAAAATTCAGCTAACAAAAGAGCTATGTATGAGGGAGATACTCCTTAGCTGTAAACTCAATTTTACATTTTTTTTTTTTGGATATTGCTAGTTTTGAAATAAATCGGTTTTCGGGTCAGCACCGAAGTACTGGCTATTTGGTTGGTGAGTACCCTCGGGGACTAACATTCCGCCAACATAGGCTTCGGCCCAGTGGTAATAAATAACAAAATACCAATTATTCTGTAAATTAAATTTCTGCATATGCGCATTTCGACAACTTATGTCTCTTCGGTGCAGATCATATCAAAATATTTTGAATTCCACAAAACAAAATACTTGTAAAAGCTGATAGAAAACTATGCGCATTTCGACAACTCAGGTCTGTTCAGTGCATTTGGAAGTCCATAAAACGATATACGTGTAAAAGCTGACAACCAAAAGGATCTAAATGGGAAACCAAAAATTCAGCTAAGAACAGAGCTATGTATGAGAGAGGTCCTACTTATTTTGAACAAAATTTTTTATAAATATTTTGATATTGCTAGTTTTAAAATAAATCGGTTTTCGGGTCAGCACCAAAGTACTGACTACTAGGTTGGTGAGTACTCTCGAGGACAAACAGTCCACCAGTAGAGGCATGGGCCCAGTGGTAATGAATAAGAAAATACCGAAGTTACTGTGAATTTAGTTACTGCATATGAGCATTTCGACAACTTATGTCTCTTCAGTGCAGATCAAAGAACGTTGTACAATTTGCTAAATCCTGTATGTATTTGTATAGGGATATCGACTAATGGGTATGTTATCAATATTCCTCTACTTTTCGAATTAGATTTTTTTATTTATTTATTTATTTTTCTTTGGTTTCTATCGTCCTTTTGCTAAAAAACAAAATTGTTACACTTTAATCTTTTTTAACATACTAGCTATTTTAAGCCGTGCGAGGGTTTTACACAGCATGTATAGATTAAATAAGTAGAGGCTTAGAGACAGGGCATGGTGCTTTTCCCATTGGGTCTAAAGTTAAGCTACGGAGGTGGCAAAGAGTATTCGTCACTTAACAATTATTTTGAAGTTAATTCTTATCCAATTTCAAAGAAAATTTCACTGATAAACTCAGAGTCTCGTGAAGTTTAACTGTTCATGTGGACGTAATTTTCTGACTTGTAATTTTAAACAATCATCGATTTGAACATGAAGTATAACATTTACATAATTCCATATTTATGCAAGAAAAATTGTGACCTCAAGATTTCACTTCCTCTTTAAATCATGGATTCTTTGAAATTACAGTTCAGAAAATTACACTGAAATAACTAGCAGCCATGTTTTTGTCGGATCCAACCGAAATGAACAATCTGTGTTATTAACTTTTCATATGTTCTTCCTGTAAAATTTAGTTAAATTTGATTTAATGGTTTCAGAGCAGATGATGAAAAATGATAATTTTTATCATAGGGTCCAATATTCACTATGTTCCGAGGTGGCGGTCATGTTTTTTTTTATCGAACCAATCTTTGTAAACGATCTTCAGTTTATCATTCTTGCAAATTTCGGTTGAGTTTGCTTCAAATGATGAACAAAAATAACAATTGGACGGTGGGACGACGGACGCCAAGTGATGGCAATAGCTAACATTGACCCTTCGGTCAGACCTTGGTTAGTAATACAAAAATTTGACATTACTTATTATTTTAAGAGTTGAGAAATGACAAACTTCAAATTGTTTTGAGTGTTACTTGTTGCTGCTTTGAAGATATTTTCTTAAATTCCAGATTAATATTTTCTTCTTGCATTTATTGGATTAATAGTAGGGTGTCCAAGGTCCAAAAAAGTCCAATTTTTGAGTTTGGCACATATGCTAATTCTTGTTTTAACTGATAGAATGACTATTAGATTTTATAATTTTAGCCGTCGTAGAAATTTTCTATGGTCACGATTTCTTTAAATTTTCTACTTTAAGGGTACTGTATAACAGAGCTTCGGTATCTTTAAAGTTAAAGAAAAAGGTAGCTTTCTCTTATATGTTCATGAAAAGCTGTTAAAGTCCAGACCTGAAATATTTATTGGAACCACAGAATGCAAATTTATTTCGACTGGTTTTTATTATTCATCGGTATTAATGTCGAGGTAAATTTGAGTCTAAATTAACATTTTCATTGAATGCAAAATAAATATGCTTAACTCCAGAAATATTCCATTTGAACGGAAATGGAAACAAAAAAATTAACAAATGTTCCAAAAGTCAAACGTTACAGAGTAATCAGGAAATAAAAAGCCGAAATTTGCGTAAATGCAAACAATTTTCTTTTTAAGCGTACAATGCGAGATAATTCGAATCAAACGTTCTCTAATTTCTATCCAGTTTTCACATTTCCTGAACGGTGTTGAAACATTTGTTCTCCTCTCTAGAGAGGAGAACAAGTTTCGTGACATTTCCCGCCAAATTTATTCGGAATGCAATCCTCGGTGTTTTTCGTCCATTCATTAGTGAAACAGTTTCTACAACTTAAACACGTTAAATAAATTTTCAATGTTTAAAAACTCGGCAAGCCTCGCTTTCAAACATTTGCAAAATTTATTTAACTCGATGTGAGATATTTCATAATCAACTAGTTCTCGTTATGGAAACTCTCTTTCTCAAAAGTACTTTACAGTCAAATTACGTGAAACCATTAACAATTTATTTTGCTTTAGTCTTGAATTTTCGAGCACATGCATTTATTCTCATGTTTAGAATAAAATTTGCACACCATGGCAGATGATTTAAAAGGCTTATATTTCAATTGAAATAACCTTACCATGTTTTATGTCAGTATGGGGGGGGGGGGGGGGGGTGGACGACTTAGTTATATCACTAACAAAAGTTCGATTTTTTTTTTGCTTTAAATTTGGCTTTAAATTTGTTGAATTTTTTTGAAAAGGTTAGGCTTAATCATCTGTTAATTAAAAATGATTTCTAAAAAGAATCGTGTTATAAAAGTTAGAAATTCGTTTACAGTTCTTTATACATCTTATACCCTCATATTTATACATCTTATACCCTCATAATAAGGAGGTGCAAATATTTAAAATGACGGACCTTTAAAACAAAATGCATGCCAACTTTGAAAGTTGTTTAAAACAGAAAAAAAGATATATAATAAAAAAAAGTAAAACACAAGAACTTCTTCAATAAAATTTACAATATATATATATATATATATATTCAGATTTCCCTGCAGTTTTGTTGGTGAAAAGGAGCTGACTTAAAGTTGCATCAAAATTTTCAAAATTTCAGGAACTGACCTTTGAACCCATTTAAGGTAGTAGACCTAGAGTTAATTGATTGGTATGAATTAAACAAGATTTATGATATTTATCATAAATATAACATATCCGTCTTGTCATGAAACTACACTCTTTTACTAAAACACTTCATAATGTTTGCATTAAAATGTTTGAGAAGTATCTTTAGAATATTAAAATAAATGAAAGTCAGATATTTGGCAAGGGATGTAATTCTTTCAACTTGACATCCATTTTAAATAAAATTATAATTTTTAATGCAGTTTTTTAACGTTGTGAAAAATGATAAGGTGCATTTGTTTAAAATTTTAATATTTCCCAGTTTTTTTAATGACAATTGAATTATAGTTTTCGTTTAGAAGAAAGTGAGTGAAGCTGTGTTTTCAGCAATGTTTTGACAATGTAAATTCTTTTGTACTGCAAATGAACTTTTAATGTATGTTTTTGATTATTTTGTCTGATAATTAGGTCTACAAGTTTTAAAGAATCATTTTAGAAATGTTTGGCTAGTTAAGCTGATTATTATTAACAGTACAGTAGTATATCTTATGGTGATTTCTGAACAGAATTTAAGACTCCTAAGATGAACTGTAATTCAAAAATCTAACTGTGATTTTTTTTTCATGCACCATGATCTACTCTTCCAAAATATGTATAATGCAAGTGTGTGTTATTCCGTTAACCCAAATTCGCAAAAAAAAAAAAATCGGCTCTTGGGCACCCTACTATAACAAATTACTTCTCTATAGTGCTCATTTTGCAACTAAGGAATTCTATTTATTACCCACCCCCTAAACAAAAGCGGGATTATTATGCTATGCAGTCCGCCTGCATGTACGTACGTACGCACCTACGTACATACGGACGGACTGCATAACATACGGGCGTTTGTAATGCCCCCGATAGCTTTGGAACTATAAGAGATACACATTTGAGACTTGGCAACATACTAGAGTATGATCTGAAGTAGTGCACGGTTAGGAATTTCTGGGCAAATAATTGGCGAAAACTAAAAAACTAATTTTCGCGATATCCAATAATTGAAGAAATCTCCGAGGCCATTTGGGCTAGAAAGTTGAAACTCAGGAATCGACTCAGATATTATGTAGCAACTTCACAGAGCGTGTCGGAATTTTGTATGACCCCCTCAGGGCATAGCCTCTAGGGGTTCAAAAAACGAAAAAAAAATTGATTCAGCTGGAACTCCTCTTACACCTTAAATCGCAGAAACCTTGTAATAAGGGTATAAATTACACTATAAGAATTGTCTGTGCCGAAGTTTTAGGAATTTTGAAATTTGCCCTCAGGGCGGAAAAATGAGCGAAATTGTATTTCGAGATATCCAGTATAAGTGAAATCTTCTGAAGTATTCATGTTTAGAAGCTGAAACTTTGTATATAAGTTCCATTATATGCATCTTATTTACTTTTTACACCTCTTTTAACCAATCTGTTTCTCCACTCATATGAACTGAATTCATCGAAGAGCTTCTTCAAAATAAAGAGAAAAAACTGGCCCAGTCCTTCAATTTAAGCTTCCGTTATATAGATGATATTTTACCACTAAACAACCCTCGCTTTGGTGATTTTCTTCATCTTGTCTATCAAAAAGAGCTCGAAATTAAGGATACTACAGATACTTCCACATCAGCCTCGTTCCTTGACCTTCATCTTGAAATTGACAACAGAGGTACACTACAAACTATATGACAAACGCAATGACTTCACGTTTCCAATAGTCAACTTCCCTTTTCTTTGTAGCAATATTCCAAAAGCACCGGCATTTGGAGTTTACAACTCCCAACTCATTCGCTACTCAAGGTCCTGTGGTCAATACAATGACTACCTTGATAGAGCTCGGTCGCTTACAAATAGGCTACTTAAGCTAGGGTATGTTGCCCATAACTTGAGGTCATCACTACAGAAGTTTTATGGTCTTCATCACGATCTTGTGGGCCGCTATGGGATATCTGTTTCCCGGACAACAGATCTTTCTCTTTGCCACTTAAGTTTGTTTTTCCTCTACCGGATTTGACTTTACTACCGGAGTTGACATGTTCAACACGACGGTTGTCTTATAAGAAGCAGGAGATGCTTACTCTACCGGTGCACCTGATCTCACCCATGATTTTTTATTGGGTCCGTGTTGTTCATTTTTGTGAATGTGAAATGTGATAGCGGACTTTTGGTATGACCTCTGGGGGCATGCCGTTAAGGGGCCAAAAATGTAAAACAATAACTACTCATCATACAACTGGCATTCTATGTATAATTTTATTTTATGATTTATATTTTCATGAGGAATGAATGGAATTGCTCAGTAGTATATGAGTACAGTTCAGGTCGGATTTGAGGTGGTGGTGCTGTGGTGGAGCCGGAAGTGACGTCACCGGAAAGGACGTAGACCAGAAGTGACGTCACCGGAAGTCGCGTGACCGAAAGCGGGAGTCACGTGACCGATGTATAACTTATCAACTTTGCGCATACGCAACCGGAAGTAGGTATATATCTACTGTAGGTAGCTATATTAACCGGAAATGACGTTTTGAAAGAGTGCATGCGCGACCGGAAGTGGGCGTAAGTGGGGAAGTAACCGGAAGTGGGTATGTATCTACTATTAGTAGCCATGTTAACCGGAAATACATGATGCATGTGCGACCGGAAGTGGGGCGTAGCCCCACGTATAGACCGGAAATCGGAATTTTCTAAGTTTGAGGCCATAGTCGGGTATTTTCCCTAGTCGGAACGAATCGGGCGTGGTCGTTCGGATGTTTTCGGAAGTTTTCGTTGTCTGGCATTTTTAGGGTGTCTTCTATCACGTCCGCGTTCGTCAAGGGATGTAATTTTGTGGTTGTTGATCTGTTGGTGTCTTCTATCACGTCCGCATTCATCGCGGTCATTGAAAGGGTTTTGAAGCACGTTGTTGGTTGCTAGGTGTCTTCTATCAGGTTCGCGTTCTTTAAGGGAGATAACTCTTGCTGGTATTTTTCCTGTGCCTTTTTAAGTTATTGATTTTGTCCTAGACTTAGGCGACGTGTTTTATGATACTACTCTCGACTGCTCACATGACTCTCGAGTTTGTTCACACGACCCACGAGTCGCTCACGAGTACGTTTTAGACAGTGCTCGCGTGCTCATTTCACTATATTGCTGCTGCTGCTGCTGTGCTAGGGAGATGGGGCTTCTGCTGCTGATGCTTCTGCTGCTTCAAGACAAGAAAAAAAATCATGTTGTGAATTTCGAGTGAATCCAGCAATTATTTTCTTGATCCAGGAAGGGTCACTCTGCGTCACCAGGATTGTGACTGGCTATCCAAAGGATAGGCCGCATTCCCCCTTCCTCCCAATCCCAACTGTCTTTGCTTTTATGCTTTACTGGGTTTCGTTGTCTTCGGTCGGTGGTGGGCCATATGAATCCAATACTTCATCAAAGAGATATCTCCTCTTATTTAAAGCATAATTCCAAGCATCTCTTGTGTCATAGTCTTCTTCTTCTTTCAAGCGTTGAACCGTCTTCTTGATCTCCCTATGCACTGGGTCTTTCCGCATATTTGCATTCCAGAATATGCCCTGTAGATAAACGTCCCTCGTCTTGTCTTTGTAGTCCTCGTACATGTCTTCAAATGCAAGTTGGCGTACCTTGTCTTCTTCATTTTCATCTTCAATGTATTCTTCAACCCTTTGTTGGTATTCGGACTGATTACACTTCCTTGCTTTGGTTACTACTATATCCCATGGTGATGCCGAACGTGTGTCTCTTCTGTTAGATTCTTCATCCATAGCATACTCGGGTTCTTCAGTAGCATTGCTTTCCTCGGATATGTCAGTCTCCGTTTCTATATCTTCCTGTCTGTCCATCTCTTGCTTTATATTATGAACCAAATTGTTTGTTACGTCGAAGATTGAACTGTCGGTTGGAATGATAATTACAGCTATCGCAATGGTACATTCCAGAGGTCTTCACCCCTCGTGATTCGTTGAACGAATGAGAAAATTAATTATGGTTTACTAGTATTGTTTGGCTGTGCTCGCGTGCTCATTTCACTATATTGCTGCTGCTGCTGAAATGAAAAAAATGCAATATACTAATTCTCTCTGTCATAATCAAACCCTAACCCTATCTATAATCTAACCCTAACCCTATCTATGATCTAACCCTAACCCTATCTGTAATCTAACCCTAACCCTATCTGTAATCTAACCCTTACCCTTATTACAATATAACCCTAACCCTATCTGTAATCTGTAATGAAGCAGCAGCAGCAGCAATATAGTAAAATGAGCACGCGAGCACAGCCAAAACCATACTAGTAAAACACTCGTGAGTCAGTCTTGTGAACGTATTATAGATAGACGTTTTACAAAATGAAACTGTACTTAAAGCTTCTCTTATTATAATTTTCTCATTCGTTCAACAAATCACGAGGGGTGAAGACCTCTGGAATGTACCATTGCGATAGCTGTAATTATCATTCCAACCGACAGTTCAATCTTCGACGTCACAAACATTGGTTCATAATATAAAGCAAGAGATGGACAGGCAGCAAGATATAGAAACGGATATTTCACGAAAGGATATGGAGTAAATGAACATGAGACCATAACACATATGTTAACTCGAACTGCAATAATTTTAATGAGCTGTATGGCCATTTCGGAAATTGATTCCTCATCAGCAGCACTAGAACCCAAACAAAGGAAGTCCATAATTTCAAAAAATGTTTAAAATGCATAAAACCAAACAAAATCCGAATAATTAGTAATATCAAATATAGCTGAAGACAAAACTACGATGGAGGGAGTTAATCCTTTGGTTTTAGAATTTACATAAATTTAGATAATAGTAATTGAACAAAATGTACACATGAGTCTGACATATCCGAGGAAAGCAATGCTACTGAAGAACCATAGTATGCTACGGATGAAGAATCTAACAGAAGAGACACACGTTGGGCATCACCATGGGATATAGTAGTAACCAAAGCCAGGAAGTGTAATCAGTGCGAATACCAACAAAGGGTTGAAGAATAAATTAAAGATGAACATGAAGAAGACAAGGCACGCCAACTTGCATTTGAAGACATGTACGAGGACTACAAAGACAAGATGAGGGACGTTTTTCTACAGGGCATATTCTGGAATGCAAATATGCGGAAAGACCCAGTGCATAGAAAGATCAAGAAGACGGTTCAACGCTTGAAAGAAGAAGAAGACTATGACACAAGAGAAGCTTGGAATTATGCATTAAATAAGAGGAGATATCTCTTTGATGAAGTATTGGATTCATATGGCCCACCACTGACCGAAGACAACGAAACCTAGTAAAGCAAAAAAGCAAAGACAGTTGGGATTGGGAGGAAGGGGGAATGCGGCCTATCCTTTGGATAGCCAGTCATAAGCCTGGTGAAACGCAGAGTGACCTTTCCTTGATTGAGAAAATAATTGCTGGATTCACTCGAAATTCACAACATGATTTTTTTTCTTATCTTGAAGCAGCAGCAGCAGCAGAAGCCCCATCTCCCTAGCGCAGCAGCAGCAGCAATTTAGTGAAATGAGCACGCCAGCACTGTCTAAAACGTACTCGTGAGCGACTCGTGAATCGTGTGAACAAACTCGTGAGTCATGTGAGCAGTCGTGAGCAGTATCATAAAACACGTCGCCTAAGTCTCGGACAAAATCAATAACTTAAAAAGGCACAGGAAAAATACCAGCAAGAGTTATCTCCCTTTAGGAACGCGAACCTGATAGAAGACACCTAGCAACCAACAACGTGCTTCATAACCCTTTCAATAACTGTCATGAATGCGGACGTGATAGAAGACACCCACAGATCAACAACCACAAAATTACCTCCCTTGACGAACGCAGACGTGATAGAAAACACCCTCAAAAATGCCAGATAACGAAAACTTCCGAAAACATCCGAACGACCACGCCCGATTCGTTCTGACTAGGGAAAATACCCGACTACGATCTAAAACTTAGAAAATTCCGACTTTCGGTCTATACCTGGGGCTACGCCGCATTTCCGGTCGCGCATGCGTCATGTAATAAGGTCAAACAAGAACCCTGCGGGGTCTTGCACTCTTTCAACTCGTCATTTCCGGTTAAAATGGCTACTTATAGTAGATACATACCCACTTCCGGTTAGCACATGCGGCTACGCCCACTTCCGGTCGCGCATGCGTTATGTAGTAAGGTAATACGAGACCATTGCAGGGTCTTGCACTCTTTCAACACGTCATTTCCGGTTAATATGGCTACCTACAGTAGATATATACCTACTTCCGGTTGCGCATGTGCAATGTTGACATGTTATACATCGGTCGCGTGACTTCCGCTTCCGGTCACGTGACTTTCGGTGACGTCACTTCCGGTCTACGGAAGTGGTGACATCATCTTTTTAATGTCATCGACTGGTATAAACACTAAGATTTCAAAAATGTGATTCTAATTTTGGTAAATTTCCTGAAACTCCCATAGACACATTACTTTTGGGAATTTTAAGTAGCAACCACACCTTTTTTGATGCCTATTAGTTTTAATGATAATTTTCAATGGTCAGATTGCAAAAATACTTTTATTCTAACTTTGGTAAATTCAACCTAGCAACGATATCTTTTACAATTCCTTACAGTAAAAAATGATGATTTTCAAATGTCAGGTTTCAAAACTCTTTGATTCTAATTTTTGTAAATTTTCTGAAATTCTCAAAAACCGTTTATTTTTTGGAATTCTACCAAGCAACCGCATCTTATTAAATTCGAAACTGTAATGACAATCGTTTTCATTACACAGATTGCAAAAATCTTTAATTCTAATTTTGATGAATTCCTGAAACTCTCAAAGACCTATTACTTTTTGGAATTTTACCTAGCAACCATACCTTTTTTGATGCCTAATAATTTAAATGAACATTTTCAATGGTAAGATTACAAAAAACTTTGATTCTAATTTTGGTAAATTTCCTGAAACTCTCAAAGACCAATTATTTTTTGGAATTTTACCTGGCAACAATATCGTTTTCAATTCAGTAAAAATGATGATTTTCAACAGTCAGGTTGCAAAAAATCTTTGATTCTAATTTTGATAATTTCCTGAATTTCTCAAAAACATGTTACGTTTTGAAATTCTACCTAGCAACCATATCTTTTTGGTGTTTTACAGTAACAGTGATTGTTTTAACAGAAAGAAATTTAGTTTTAAAAACACTTATCTCATTTTGATGGGTTTCCTATACAAGGGGAGTGGGTCCAAAAAGTAGGTAGTGGCGGGATCGCAACCTTTGATTGACCGTGTTTCATTCATGTTGTTTTTATTTCTGAAGGTAAGGACTTTGCTATCTGTAGAATTTTACAAATTCGAGATAGATCGCTATCTTATAAAAAATACTAATATATGTATGAAACCAGTGCATCAAGGATCATGAGTATATCAAATCTTTTGTCGAAGGTATTAGACGTAGGCAGATATGTAGCTGACTGGCTTTACAGGCAATACTTTAGCAATTAAGCAACTCTGACCTTATTTCAACGTCATACCAGTTGGAATAAACCGAAACTAGAAATATAAAAAACATTATAGGCACATTAAATTTCATTTCTGACAATTTGGCGGGACATCACATGCATAACATTAGAAGCTATACATATCGATTCATTCAGGTCCAATAAAAACTTGGACCACATAATCATGCCTGATTATTTAGGAGTTCCACTCTCCATGTAAATACCTTTATTTATTTCATTTTATTTCGTTCTTTTCACTACTCCATATATTGTTACGCACTATGATTCCACGTTTCAATTTGTTACGGTTTCTTTTCACTTCTCCATATATTGTTACGCACTATGATTCCACGTTTCAATTTGTTACTGTTAAAACAAATTAAATCAAACACTTTTCCTTTTTAGAGTTTTTTCCTCTAAATCATCTTTCCTCGTTATCAATTCTCCTATGAACCATTAAGAGGTATAAATTCATAATTTAACGCAAACTTTTCGTATTATTATTCTGTTACATTTTGATCGGAGGGATCCAATAACTATTTCTGTTGCAGGATAAATTAACAACGGGATGACCTGTCAAAGTTCGATTCCAATTTTAACCTTGACAATTGGCACTGTACTTTGCTATCCTTTCAACTCTTTACCTCTGAACAGACATAAGTTGTCGAAATGCGCATATGCAGAAACTAAATTTACAGTAACTTCGGTATTTAGTTATTTAAACGTAAAAATTGGAGGTATGAAGGCAAGATGATTTAAATAGTAACGATTGTATTTACTAAATTTCGACCGAAGACCCGAAACCCTCGAGCTCGACTTTTTGTTTGTTGCAGTGATATGTTATAACAATAGAAAGATGATGGAAAGGACAAGAAGAAAGACCGGATGGTTTATTGGTGACCTTTTACCTAGATGTCACTCATAAATTTTAATGCATGACTTACCAAATATAATGGGGAAAATGCGAGACCGTTTACTACAATAGGTCCGAACAGAACGAACAACGTTTTCTACATGTTTTACATTAAGAAAAGTTAAAGATTCTGTAAAAACTTAAAACGCTTGAGCATTTTGTCGTAGCAACCTTTCGTTACGTGATGTTCTAGTCAAAGTAAGATCTATCCATAAAAAGGGTCTCTAGATCAAACCTTAACTTCACCTTTATATTTTACCCTGAAACTTGTCACTATTTAAGCTCTAAAGCCGTAATAGGCCACCGATAAAGTAGATTTGTAAAAATGTACATTTCTTATATTGCAAAGAACGTTTCCGACATAAAAGAATTACCTGCCTTGGTAAGATATATTCTTTGGTTCTTCGGTTCTGGTGTAATGTAATGGTAAAAATGCTCAGCACATTAAGGGCTACATAGTTCATACACTGTGGTCAAGATCAAAGTTTAGCTTTATCAAGAACAGTCCTTTTTGATAAAAAAAATCACCTTTACAACCGGAAGTAATGAGACTTTATAAGCTAACAAAAATATATGACATTGAATACTGGAAGATACATTTTTGTCCCTTGCATCAAGCTAATTTTTCAGAAAAAAAAATCCTCGCAACTTAATCAAAGACACTTAACTACTTGATAAGAACAAATAAAAGAATATGATATAAATGTACATGAGATATAATCCTACAACAAGGTTAAACAATTTAGACCCTTTTGTTGTTGTTCCACTGGAAACGAAAATTTCAGTTGTGTCCTTAGGAGCATGCTTGTTTCCAAGAACCTAATACCGAAATTACGTAGTTAATACAGATTTAATTTTTGCACGTATTCTGTCTTTTCAGTCAAATCAAACAATTAATAATGGCCCAAACAACCCTGTATGTTTTAACATTAGTGAAAATGAAAATATCTTTAGTTAATTGTGAAAACTTTATTATCTCTCACCATACCTGCCAATTTTGTTTTTGAACCACGCACTTAGTATCTACGACTCGACTCGTAGCAAGATATGTTACGCATGTACAGAAATGTGGGCTTGAGGTTTTGTATGCGTACAACATATGAAGAGAATAATTTCTCACTGAAATTTGAAGTAAGAATTGGTTTACTGGACACTTACTTCGTTTCCGACATTTTTTGACATGTATAAACGGAAAGTTGGACTTTTACTGACTTGATTTTTTCTGAAATTAACAAAATTAAATGGTGAATGAAAGGATATGGAGTAAATGCACATGAGACAACGTCTTTACAAATACATGGTAAAAAGCAAGCAAAGGAACAACGCTTTCATTTTTGCTCTTCATCTTGAATGCACCATGAAAGCCTATGTTATTTCAAGTTAACGGTGTAATTAGTAGATCTCGTCATTAAAACAGTAGAGCTTGAACTTAAGTTTTTTCAAAAAATGCATTCCTGTTCCGTTTGACATTGTCTTACTGAATAGGAAATTGCATTAAAAGGATACCACATCTGCCGTCTATACAATTTCAAGTACTAAACAACCTGTAGAAATTAATGTAAATCATTTTATTGCAATTTATTTCAGTCGTTCTTGACCAAGTTGACATACATTTCTCGAGATTTTATTCAATACCACTATATAATGATTTGCTGAATTAGAATCGTCATTCAAAACAGTTACATAAGTTTATGTAATTACAATATGTACGACATTACAGAAGAAATGCATAAGAAGATAACATGATTTCATGAACAATTTATTACATATGAGTAAATGGTCTTCTATTTCTTCTATTTTTCCTGACTAGGTAAATACAACCAATCATACCAGCAATGTAGATTACTGCTATAATAGAAAATACAACAAGTCCAGCGATTCCTAAAGTCTGATCTTTATCTTTGTGGTCTGTAACAGAAACACATTATAAAATGAAACCAGACTAAATACACCCAAACATGCATTCTTTTCTAGTGCACTACAAAAGTACTTGTAGCCCTTTGCAACACTTGTTTAATAATAATAAAAACTAGAATAGATACAACCAGTCCTGTCCTAACAAAGTATCGATGTTCTTCTTTGTGTCATTAAATGGAACCAGAGGTTCTCAAGTGCCTGTACCGCTCACCTAGATTATTCCCGACATGGACATTTAAATCAACTTTATGTTGAAAGATCTCATTTTCAAATAACATACCTTTTAAGGCCTTTGGACCCGCTTGTGTCCATCTTGGATTAAATGTAGACCTCATGGACATATTTTTAAACGATTCAATCGAAAGCTATTTTGACTAAGTGTTACGAAGTGGCCAAGTCATTTCAGAGAATATCTTTCAATGTGTCCGTAAATTGATCGAATGTTAAAACTGGTTCCTTTTTGGTTGTAATTTTGGATGAAGAACCATCACCAAAGTAACAACTCCTGGTCACTACCTCATACCGGTAAGTAAAACTTGTAATACATTTAGAAGTTCTTCAGACTATTTATAAATGTATTAAATGTTAAACTATGTTAGCCGATGGTGGCGATTGTGTATAATTAAGAAATAAAACATGGCCGCCATACTATATTGTCATTATAACATGGGCTTGAGTTGTTTTTGCAAATATTTTATCCCGAGCGTTAGCGAGGGGTAAAATATGCAAAAACAACGAAAGCCCATGTTAAAATGACAATATAGTATTTGGCGGGTATGATTTATTTCGATTCTGATATGGAAATTTCACCCATTTTATACCCGAAGCGAGCAGCGACTATCTAATGGTTCCGTAACATTTTGATTTTGATAAACAAATACACGGACAAAAAACTTTCCACAAATACAACAAAAACTTACTTTCTTTTGATGAAATTGCTTATTTAACTGTAGAAAATGCCTCAAGTCCTATTAATCTCCATTCAAACTTTCCAACCGACGCTGCTTACGAACCGGACATTACGATGTTATTTGTGACGTCACAAGTAGGAAAATTAAAGTTTGTCCCGAACATTGCCTTTTCAAGTAAAAAAATTCCATAATGAATTTCGGAAACAAATTAAATTAAAAAAGTTGTTAGTGGATGGTAGATGATTTTGACAGTTAAAATGAAAAATAGATTCAAAATATGCAACAGAAACTATGCATCTTTTGCGCATGTGCTAAGAGTGTTATATTGGTATTATAACATGACTCTATTTACAAAGCTAATACAGGAAGCCATATTAGAATTGAACATCACTGACGTAGCAACGCATTTTAACCTTACCCTATAACCATCATCCATCCAAAGTTCGGTATGAATAT
>MJUU01033707.1:19804-41085 GCA_002080025.1 Modiolus philippinarum | reverse complement strand
ATTGAATGTATAATTTCGCTTTAATTTACCGTCAATGCATTTAGCCTTTTTTTTACAAATACTTTTTTTTTGGTATTCTTATTTGCAGTCTTAGTCATAATTTTGAAATATCTTCATGTTTCATAATCTTGAACCGTTGTTTATAGAATCTAAGATTTTTCCTTTTTGACCTAAAGTCAACGAGGAAAATGTTCATTTTATTGTCATTTAGAAAACTCACTATCACAATGACTTGCAATCCAATATGTCTGTAAAAAGTATGGATCGTTAAAAGGTGCAATTTTTATGTAAGTTCAAATTTCAAATTTAGACCTCAAGCAGAGACAAACTACAACAGGAGTCCCGTCTATCTTAAAATCGTAGATAGACGGTATTGTATTTAGATATGTATACACCAACTGGATGTACTTTAAAGTGTATACATACTGATAGCGGAACTGAGAGACGAAATCATAACCACATTGAAATAACTGGAAAAAAAGTTGAGCAGTTCAATAAAGATCTCTTTGTATATTAATTAAATGGCTTATTTTTTAAATCTCTTTAATATTCAAAATTGAAATGTAGATTAATTATTTATAAAATCAGGAATTCATTAATAAACATTACTGGTAATTATGGCGGGTTTCCTGGCTCTTTAACGTATTATATTTGCAATTCTTCAATGAACATACCAATATTCCTCAAGTAACACCTATAACAACTCCTTCAAAACTCCTATCTTTTCTTTGTCAATCAACCAATCAAGATTCTATAGAATTCTTTTGTATACAATTTGTCATTACTGGAGTAGCAAGGTTTAGGCAGTACAAATTGGTATACAATAGAATTTCTATAGAATCTTGATATTCTTTCAAATATATGATCTGTGACCCCTACTATTTATTTGTTATTTCCAAAGTGATATCTTTAACACACTTTATACTACATTTTCACCAAAATCCATAATTTTATTCATGAAAAAAATTCTAAAATTTTGTTTTCTCCCTATAAAGACTTAAATTAAACCAGAGGCTCCTAGGAGCCTGTATCGCTCACCTGGCTTTCAGTTACCACAATCAAGGTAACATTGTAAGTTATACAGCTGATCTTCAGTTTCTCAAACTTTCGTAGCTCAAACACCTCCAATATCTTGAACTGTTTTTAAAGTCTGATCATGTTTTACTATATTTCTTTGTTGGGCTTTTTTGACAAAAAAAGGTTCTTGCTAAGGACCACTTTCGACACCAGTTTTGAAGTTGAGACGTCATTTTGTAAATGGCAGTCAACAAACAATTTTCAACATCGGTTTTGAAGTCGCAACATCAATATCTACTTGGAAATCAAATTTCATTGATATCAGACAATGTTGAACTTTCTTGCCTTTTTTGGCGGCCATTTTAAAACTGGCAGTTAACGCGCAATTTTTAACATCAGTTTTGAAGTTGCGACAAGACCAATTTGAAATCCAAATGCCATTGAAATCGGACAATGTTGAATTTTCCCGCCATTTTTGGCAGCCATTTTGAAAATGGTGGTCAACGAACAATTTTCAACATCAATTTCGAAGTTGCCACAGCATGGCAAACATTTCATAAATTTATACTTAACCTTCATCTTCTATAGTTTTGGAAATAAAAGATGAAAAATATGAAAATTTTAAAAATTCGGTGAAAAAGGGCAATAACTCCTACAAGAGTTTATTGATTTTCTTCAAAATTACAGGGTGGGTAGATCTTGATATGCTGAACATTTTTGCAATTACACTTGACCTCTATCTGTGACACTTTTTGAAATAAAAAATAAAAAATGCAAAAAATTTTGAAAATTTAATGGAAAAAGGGCTACTTCAAAATTGCACAGTGGGTAGATCTCATCATGCTGATCATTTTTCCCCTGTCAGATTTTTGATATCTGTAACGGTTTTCCAGTTATCAGCCAAAAACTGCAATTTACCCCTATGTTCTATTTTTAGACACAGCAGCCATGTTGGTTTTCCGATCTGTACCAAAATCACAAACTTTAGTCTCCTCATGCCAAGGAACATTTGTTTAAAGTTTGGTTTCATTTGACCCTTTGGTTTCAGAGAAGAAGATTAAAATGTAAAAGTTTATGGACGGACGACGGATGATTTTGGCCAGGTGAGCTAAAAAAAAAGGTAAAAAACTTATTTTCTGAAGATCTCCTGGAAAAACCAGTTTGGTGACCATTTGATTCCTTACTAAAATTATGAAGTTAAGTAAAAAAGATAAAAGGAAACATCTACAATGGCTGATATTATAATTACATGCCAAAATCTATGAGGGAACTTCACAAGAAAAACAGACAAACACAAACTTAAACAACAGGAACTCTGGACAGGTGGACTTGGTACTGGCACTAGTACAAGCCAAATGGATTTTACAAAAAAAATTTGAAGTGCATTTTCAATCACAGAAAAATAAGACAATCATCTATTTTCTTTTTAGTTCCCTTAAGGATGTAGTAAGGTGAGGTTTTTGCAATTTGTAAAAGTCATTTGGATTTTTCTGAATTTATCCAGTATTACTATGTAAAATATTTTGCCCCATTACAACCAATTTTCTAGTCATCAAAGTCTTCAGAAGCTCATTTTAAGTCAGTAAGCAAGATATTATTAGATTGTAGATTTTACTCCAATGAAACAAATCATTATTGTGTCCATGCTATACTAAGGTAAAAGTCCAAGAGAGCCTTTCCCGCCATTTTTTATAATGTGAAATATCTTGAAAGAAAGGTCCATAACCTTTTAATATTTCTAGCTTACTTTATTCCTTTAACAATGCTGTTTCCATTTAGGGTATCAATTTAAAATCATAGATTTATAGAATTTCACATTACTATATCCTTAACTACCTTAACAACGCACCAGCATCCTTCAGCAGGAAACAAAAACCCAAACACATGTGCACAAAATAACCACCACCTTCAGTTCTAAACTTTACAAAATCAACTCCATCAAATGCATCCCTTTGCCTATAAGACCTGTGAGTAAGAGGTGTTTATCGATCTTCACTTTTGTTTGCAGCAACTGCTGTAAATTTTGAAGAAAATATAACAAGAAATTTTCAAAAATTTACATGGAAATACAAAAAATATATTGAAATTTTGAATTCAAGGAAGGCTAGAATTTGGAGCGAGTTTCCAACCCTGCACTGGATCAAATCAGAGTGTTTGCTCTTGCGATCTGTATATGAGTGTGTTATTTTATTTTGTATGTTACTTTGTTCTGAAAGTTTGTATACCTTATGTCAACAATATACACCCTGCAGAAGGTGGTTTTGGGGCAGATTAAATGCCAGTGCACTTTGCTTTCAGTATCCTGAAACTCGTTCTTATAAAACCCAGTAAAATCCCCTGTTATTTAAGTTATTAACATTAAATTTCAAAGTAAATATCCAATGTTTAAACAGGAGATAGATATTTCAATCAGACTGATTATTTAAATTGACAAATAAAAAATAAATGTATTTTAAACACTAAATCTGCCGATTCTACAAAACTATATGACTTTAAATAAAAACAGAAACCTGTATCATGCATAGCCACCATTCAGCCTTTAATATTCAACAGATGCTATAATTGTTTATTTTCCTACTTTCAAAGATCATGAGAGATTTGAGCAAAACTTTCAATTAAAATGGTTTCATCAGTATCAAAACCCTGGGTTAGTGGAGTCCAGTTTAGTCCTGTTTACTCCAGTTGGATTCCCAACAATTTGGCATTTGGAGTTCACAACAATTTGTTTACTCCAGTGGATTGTTCATAACAATATAATTCCAATTCATTTGCTTTTGCAACATCAAATTTCATTGGTCAAAGTCATGAACAACAAGAGAAGGGGCAGTCAGAAACAACAGCTAATTTCATTGGTCAAAGTCATGAACAACAAGAGAAGGGGCAGTCAGAAACAAAAGCTAATTTCCTCACCTGGTTGTTCAATGTAGTATTATATAAGCACTCCAGAAAGTTGTACCATTCAAGATCTGGCTTGTTACTTAATTAAATCTGAGCCAGTCATGCAATAAATGTAGTGACCTTATTTCAATCAGGAGCTGTTGAAAGATTAATCTTTTACAAGTTGTAGTATCTGAAAGATCAATACTGTAACAAAAACTTTAACCTAATTCACTCATGCATGAAATGCAGGTCAAAGTGACCTAATTTTTTTTTTTTCTGGAGCTATGTAACTTTACAAGATGCATCTAATACAAAATATTATTCATCTAGGAGTTGTAGTATCCAAGATCTGGACTCTTACAAAAACTTTAACCTAAGTCACTCATGCATAAAATGTAGGTCAAATCCAACTATTCTATATATCAACCTCGAGTATTATTAAAGATGCATCCATGGACAAAACCTCGCCCATCTATGACTTGTTATTCAAAAGTTATATGGTCTTAAGTTTGAACGGACGCACAATCAGACTAACAGACGAACAGGCGAAACGCTATATCCCCTGCCCAACAAAGAAGTTATTTTCTCAATAAACCCTTCTAGCCCATTAATACAGTTTGAGGAAATATAGTGCAGTATATGATTCAAATTCAAAGACAACATTGTTTTCAGTTCAAAGGATTGGAATTATAAGAAATAAAAGTAATTTTTGAGGTGTAAATGGATGTGTAAACGTGGCCATTCACTCACAAACTTTACGTAAAGTCCTTTGGACATTACTCAGTTTGTGAGTGAGTCAGACACGTTTAAATTATACATCGATAAACTAAAATATTACTTTAATTCCTATATTGTCTTTTCATTTCAGTTGGAGTTCAAAACAATTTGTTTACTCCAGTGACTGTTAATGACAATTTGTCTTTTTACACCAGTTGGAGTTCACAACAATTTGCTTTCTAGAGTTAGAGTTCACAACAATTTGTTTACTCCAGTTGGAGTTCATGACAATTGTTCCAGTTGAATTCATGGCAATTTGTTAACCCCAGATGGATTCACAACAATTTGTTTTCTAGAGTTAAGAGTTCACAACAATTTGTTTATTTCAGTTGGAGTTCAGAACAACTTGTTTACCACAGTTGGAGTTCAAAACAATACTTCACTTGGAGTTCTCAACAATTTGTTTAGTCCAGTTGAAGTCAATGACAATTTGTTAACTTCAGTTGTATTCAAAACAACTGTTTTCTCAAGTTGCAGTTCACACCAATTTGTTTACTCCAGTTTGAGTTCATGACAATTTGTTCCAGTTGAATTCATGGCAATGTGTTTACCCCAGATGGATTCACAGCAATTTGCTTTACTCAAGTTGGAGTTAACAACAATTTCTTGTCTCCAGTTTGAGTTCAAGACAATTTGTTTCAGTTGGAGTTCATGACAATTTGTTTACTCCAGTTGAAGTTCACAACAATTTGTTTACTCTACTTGGAGTTCATAACAATTTGTTTACTAGAGTTAGAGTTCACCACAATTTGTTTGCACCAGTCGGAGTTCTCAACAATTTGTTTACTACAGTTGGATTCACAACAATCGTTTTACTCAAGTTGAATTTAATAACAATTTGTTATGTCCAGTTGGAGTTCAAGACAATTTGTTCCAGTTGGAATTTCATGACAACTTGTTTTATACTCTAGTAGGAGTTCACGACAATTGTCTTAGTCCAGTTAAAAACAAGGCTAAACAATAATCCAACTGAACTAAACCAAAACATCTTGAACTCTAACTAGACCGAACCAATTTTTCCTTATTCTAAACTATTATTTAATAGCTCCATTTTTAGGGTTTTTAAAACAAATGTCCTAGTATTACGGTTCAAAAGTAACAATGGAAAAGTGTATGATATACTGAGTGACCAATAAAACAGAAAAAGAAGGGTTACAACTGACTTTGTACTAGAGGCTCAGAGACTGAGCCTGTATCGCTCACCTGACAAAACGCTTCTATGCCGTGCATGACAAAAAATGATCATGTTTTTTTTACCAATGGGGTAGGGTGTTTAGGTATGTTCTCAATTAGCACCGGTGTGTTTTGTCTGATCCTATTGAAATGAGTAATTTTTGCAAAGGACCTTCTATACATTTATAATAAGTATAATTTGCTTTAATTGTTTTGAGAAAAGATGATGAAAAGGATGGTTTTCTCATACTGGGCTCCAATGTTAAACTATGTTCTGCACTTGGTCAAATGTTTTTGTCGGATTGAAATGAAATGTGCAATTTTTGTAAAGTACCTTCAGTCATCATTCCTGTAAAGTTAGGTTGAATTTGCTTCAGTGGTTTCAGAAGAGTAGATGAAAATGTGATTTTCCCATACTGGGTTCAATGATAAACTATGTTCCGTGCTGGCAGCCATGTTTTCTAACGGATTGTACCTAAATGAGCAATCTTTGTTAAGGACCTTCTATTCATCCTTCCTGTAAAGTTTGGTTGAATTTGCTTCTGCAGTTTCAAAGGAAAAGATGAAAATGTGATTTTTCTCATAGGGTCCAATGTTAAACCTAAGACACTGGCGGCATGTTTTTCATCAGATCGGAACGAAATGAGCAATCTTTGTTTATGACCTTAAGTACATCATTCCTGTAAAGTTTGGTTCAATTTGCTTCAGCCTTTTCAGAGCAGAAGATGAAAATGTGATTTTCCCCATAGGGTCCAATGTTAAACCTAAGTTCCGCGCTGGCAGCCATGTTTTTTATCGGATCGGAACGAAATGAGCAATCTTTGTAAAGGACCTTCCATACATCATTCCTGTAAAGCTTGGTTGAATTTGCTTCAGTGGTTTCAGAGGAGAAGATGAATATGTGAAAAGTTTAACGGACGGACGGACGACGGACGCCAAGTGATGGCAATAGCTCACACTGACCCTTCGGGTCAGGTGAGCTAACAAGAGAAGAGTTCACAAAAAATATTTTTTAGACTGTCTGTTAAAGGACAGGAAACTCTAGTTTTCATGTCAGTACAATATTTTTGTTGGACATACTGTATAAATGGTAACCAACAACAGCCTTTTTTGTTGGTTTTTTGAGACCATCACATACCATAATTATGTCAGACTTAGCACTGATTTTGGGCAGTGAGATGATATTTTCAACTTCTGCTAGAAAAGAAACCAGAGGCTCCCTGAGGAGCCTGTATCACTCACCTGGCTTTCAGAATTGCCACAATCAAGGTAACATTATAAGTTATACAGTTGATCTTCAGTTTCTCAAACTTTCGTAGCTCAAACACCTCCAATATCTTGAACTGTTTTTAAAGTCTGATCATGTTTTACTATATTTCTTTGTTGGGCTTTTTTGACAAAAAACATTCTTGCTAAGGACCACTTTTGACACCATTTTTGAAGTCGAGATGTTATTTTGTAAATGGCAGTCAACAAACAATTTTCAACATCGGTTTTGAAGTCGCAACATCAATATCTACTTGGAAATCAAATTTCATTGAAACTGGACAATTTTGAATTTTCCAGCCTTTTTTGGCGGCCATTTTAAAAATGGCAGTCAACGAACAATTTATAACATCAGTTTTGAAGTTGCGACATCAAGACCAATTTGGAAACCAAATTTCATTGAAATCAGATAATGTTGAATTTTCCCGCCTTTTTTTGGTGGCCATTTTGAAAATGGCGGTCAACGAACAATTTTCAACACCGGTTTTGAAGTTGCAACATCAATATCTATTTGGAAACCAAATGTCATTGAAATCGGGACAATGTTGAATTTTCCTGCCTTTTTTTGGCGGCCATTTTGAAAATGGCGGTCAACAAACAATTTTCAGCACCGGTTTTGAAGTCGCAACATCAATATCTACTTGGAAACCAAATTTCATTGAAATCGGACAATGTTGAATTTTCCCGCCCTTTTTGGCGGCCATTTTGAAAATGGCGGTCAATGAAAAATTTTCAACATCAGTTTTGAAGTCGCCATAGCGTGGCAAACATTTCATCTGTTTACACTTAACCTTCATCTTCTATAGTTTTGGAAATAAAAGATGAAAAATACAAAAATTTTAAAAATTCGGTGAAAAAAGGGCAATAACTCCTACAAGGGTTTATGGCTTTTCTTCAAAATTTAAGGGTGGGTAGATCTTGATATGCTGAACATTTTTGCTATTTACACTTGACCTCTAGATCTGTGCCACTTTTTGAAATAAAAAATAAAAAATGCAAAAATTTTGAAAATTTAACGGAAAAGTGCTATAACTCCCAGATGGGTTTTCAGATTTTCTTCAAAATTGCACAGTGGGTAGATCTCATCATGCGGATTTTTTTTCCTCGCGTCAGATTTTTTATATCTGTAATGATTTTCGAGTTATTAGCCAAAAACTGCAATTTACCCCTATGTTCTATTTTTAGCCACAGCAGCCATGTTGGTTTTCTGATCTGCACCACAATAACAAACTTTAGTCTCCTCATGCCAAGGAACATTAATTTAAAGTTTGGTTTCATTTGACCCACCGGTTTCAGAGAAGAAGATTAAAATGTAAAAGTTTACGGATGGACGGCGGATGCCAAGTGAAGGCAAAAGCTCACATGGCCTTTGGCCAGGTGAGCTATTAATAAATGTCAAATATGGTAAATATAGTACAAATCATGACTTCAGTGAAATAATTGTTAACAATGGTCATCCACAATGGACTGACTATATGTAAAAAAATATGTTCATGGTTCAACATTTTCTTACATTTCATGATCTTATTTACACATAAGTATTTGTGGTTACTTGTAAATCTAAGTAAACAAATCCACATGTATTGTTCGTGACTCGTTGCTCAAATTTCTCTTTTTTCACAAATAAAAAGGTACTTTTATTTCTAAATTAATCACTTTCACTACAATATGAAGGATTTTCCGTCTGCCACCCAAGGTTTCTGTCTATAATAGATATACCTGTACCTAACTAGTCAAATTAAAGAAGGGCACCTGTTGATTGGGTTTAATTGAAATTGCACCAAAAATGTCAGAAATTGTAGGATTTATTTCGATAACAGTCTAAATGACCAATTATTTGCCTCATTTACCAAGATAAGATAGAGTTATTACCCCCTACCACAGATGAATTTTTTTTTCTACCTGACAAAAACATGTATCTGTGTACTCTATGAGTCAAGCCATGATATACAAGATTTGAACATTTGTTGTACTCCCTGAATCTGGATTTACAACTCTTTCTTTGTGCCCTATAAGCTAATGAAAGTACTTTCATCTGATATTCTATATTTTCCAAAATAAACATGAACTTGCAAGACGATTGTGTTATAAAATGGTATAAGTCAAATTCTATCAAATATTTGACAAAAGTATTCTTGTAGGCAAAAAGTCAAAAATCAAATATATCATAAACTGTGGACACAGGATATGTCTTGCCCGCCCCTTGCATCGCCTTAATTTGCACATTGATCTAATGCAGCAGGAATAAAAATAAAACAAGAGCTGTCGCTGATTGGCAACCAGGTATACCCCCACTCATTGAACCCTGGACCAAAAATTCATGTTTAGACCACATTTTCTCATTAAGTCCACATTTCGTCAAACAAGAAGTACACATCAGACAGGAGTCAAAATAGGAAGTTCCTTACAATTAACCATTTAGAGGCTGCATACCAATTTTGAAGTCAATTCCTCTTATCAAAGCTGAGAAAAATGTGATGAAAAATTCATTTTTTGACTATATTTCGTAACAAAGTCCACATTTCGTCAAACAGGAAGTACATATCCGATAGGACTCAAAACAAGACGTTCCTTACAACTAACCATATAGAGGCTGCATACCAATTTTGAAATCAATCCCTCTTGTAGAAGCTGAGAAAAATGCAATGAAAAATTCATGTTTTTACTACATTTTGTAACAAAGTCCACATTTCGTCAAACAGGAAGTACACATCCTACAGGACTCAAAATAGGACGTTCCTTACAACTAACCATATAGAGGTTGCATACCAATTTTGAAATCAATCCCTCTTGTAGAAGCTGAGAAAAATGCGCCGAAAAATTCACGTTTTCACTACATTTTGTAACTAAGTCCACATTTCATCAAACAGGAAGTACACACCTGACAGGACTCAAAATAGGACTTTTTTTACAACTAACCATATAGAGGCTGCATACCAATTTTGAAATCAATCCCCCTTATAGAAGCCGAGAAAAATGCGACGAAAAATTCATGTCTTCACTACATTTCGTAACAAAGTCCACATTTCGTCAAACAGGAAGTACATATCTGACAGGACTCAAAACTGGACGTTCCTTACAACTAACCATATAGAAGCTGCATACCAATTTTGGAATCAATCCCTCTTGTAGAAGCTGAGAAAAATGCGACGAAAAATTCATGTTTTCACTACATTTTGTAACTAAGTCCACATTTCGTCAAACAGGAAGTACACATCCTACAGGACTCAAAACTGGACGTTCCTTACAACTAACCATATAGAGGCTGCATACCAATTTTGAAATCAATCCCTCTTGTAGAAGCTGAGAAAAATGCGACGAAAAATTCATGTTTTCATTACATTTTGTAACTAAGTCCACATTTCGTCAAACAGGAAGTACACACCTGACAGGACTCAAAATAGGACGTTCCTTACAACTAACCATATAGAGGCTGCATACCAATTTTGAAATCAATCCCTCTTGTAGAAGCTGAGAAAAATGCGACGAAAATTTTTTTCGGACGAACCGACAAACGGACGAACGGACGGACAAGGTGAATGCAGTATACCCCCTCTCTATAGAGTGGGGGTATAATATAATCTTTAAATGTGTTTACAATTTCCTTGGAAAAATATGATGTGATCACTCATGCATGACTAAGGAGACAGGGTCACAATCTGGAATCGATATGTACACCCCAAAATGCAACTGCATGTCAAATATCAAGTGCCTTGGACTACTGGTATAGGCTGTACAAACTGCTTGCTAAAAACTTAAAGTGATCGTTCATGCATGACTAAGGGGCCAGGGCCACCATCCAGGTGTGATCTCTGTATGTACTCCCCAAGAAGCAACTGCATATCAAATATCAAGTGCCTACTGGTATAGGCTGTACAAACTGCTTGCTAAAAACTTAAAATGATTGTTCAATTGCGTGACTACACAAGGGGCCAGGGCCATAATCTAAGTAGGGATTTGAGTTGTACCCATAATAATGCAACTACACATCAAATACTATGGACGTAACAACTAACTTAAGCTTGTTAATTCACAATAGTTTGCAATTGTTGATGCCGCCGCCGCCGCCGGAAACACAATCCTAAGTCTTACTTCTGCGACTTTTTCATCACGGGCGAGACAATAAAAAAAGGCATCATTGCTTGTGAAAACAGGAAGTTGTCAGTATCAGACCTCATTTTTTATTAATCCTCATCGACTCTTGGATGAAAGCCATTACAACATGAGCACGACTGATGTTCCATGAACATGGCATTAGCACTACATGTACTTATGGTTAGCTTTCTAGTAAAAACTAACCTATTCATTCTCGAAAATTCATTTAATTTGAGCCTTTGTCAAAAGCATGCATTCCTTTCCATCTTAAAAACAATATTAGTAAGTACATGTATTTCAAACTCTTTTTTCCCAATTATCCTTTTCTTTTTATTTAAGTAAACTCAACCAAAATAGTATGTGCCTATGCTGGTTCTAATGGTAATAGCATATTCACATCAGTCGATTATGTACTGAACATAAATTTTATTCTCTTTCCAGGAACATAAGTTACAGTGATTGGCTTAAGTATAATTCTGCCCATTGTCCAACCTCCAAACAAAAGGATTCCAGACTTTTTTTAGCTATTTCTGCCACTTTATGTTTGCCAAATTCTTGCAATTTTCAAGGCTGAACCAGTAAATAACTTGAAGTATCTTACCTTATATAACAAACACAGCAAAAACTAATTGAATCCTGAATATTTAAATATTCATCTAAGTAAAGAATACAGAGACATGAGATAGCCTAATACAATTGTGTCTGTCGTAAACGTAAAATCGTAATTATATGTAATATTCTATTTCATTTTCCACTTCAGTAATGTCGGGGATGTATATTTAGTATTTTCTACGATTTAGTTTTATTTATACTTGTAATAATAGGATGTCATTATTGTATGTTTACGTTAAATTGATTATTATTTTTGTTTAATCAACATACATCAATTAACTTGGAATTTATACATTAAGAATGGGTGGTGCCTTCATTTTTGACACATTAACTGGTTAATTTACTAATGAACAACATGCAAAGTTTCTTGACAATACAATAAAAAATAAGTATTCAATCAGTCAACAGATCAAAGTACAATGTAAACCAAAATACCTTAAAACACCTAATTCCACACGACTTTTGTAGCAAGGCTCATGTTGGAAGTTGTGTTCAAAAACAAGACCTTTGCTGCACACTAAGACATCAAAGACCTGACATTAACTGCACTGACTTTTCTACAGTGGCTTAAATGAAAAACTCAGTCTGAATGGCAAAAAGCTCAAGCTATATCAGTGAGTACCCAATTTATGCAGAGGAATTCCCAATTAAAAGTACAAAACAAAATACTTGGAAGACTATAACTGGAAATATCTACATTACCTCAAGGATTTAAATGCAGAGCCATAATCATCTAACGACAGAACTTTGCACGAGGTAGATACTTCTTAGTTATAAATAAAATTTTCAAAAATTTATATATTTTCGCCATAATCATCTAACGACAGAACTTTGCACGTGGAAGATACTTCTTAGTTATAAAAAAATTTTCAAAACTTTATATATTTTCAAACAAAATTGGTTTTCACAACAGCACCAAGGTATTGACTTTTCATTTCATATTCCAAAAGTTAACAAGATGTGTCTATTAGGCATTTGACCCTGACCTTTAATCAAGATTCTCCCACAAATGAGAGATTTAAATTATTACATGCCCTTATATGGTATTGACCTTGCATCCCCCTCTTATCAATTTCTTACCACAGTCATATTTTTCTGTAACGAAAACATCATTTACCATTTTTGGATGGACAACCTTTTGTTACCTTTGGTCTAAATAAGCCACAAATTGAAAAACCGCTGTATTTACAAATAACTAGTGAATTACTTCCAACTGTCATGTGGTATACAGGACAAAATAGCCTTATTTTCAAAATTTTCAATTATAATTTGTTTTCAATTGACATGTCATAAATATGACCTATATATTTTATTTACTGTGTCAAAGATTATACCAAGGCCAGTATATAATACTGCTTTGTTCCGATTTGGTCTGGATAAATTAATCGTAATAATCAAGTAACATAAAACGACTCAAAAATCAATACACGACCATTTAAATCCTAAACAACTACATAGTAAATTATCTCCCCTGATACAACTCACAGCCCCAGCATTAAGTCAACAAATATAGCTTGTCAATGTTCATTTATCCTTTATACTAACAAAAGGTGTTTAAGGAAAAATGTTAATTTTGAATTGATGTAACATTACTGGTACTAAATGAAGTACCAATGTATTTCAGGAATCAGTGATAAACTGTATGTTACATGCATATCATCTGTCGTTCATTCCGAGAGGAAAAAATAGTTTTATGGCAGATGCAAAAGTTATAACGGCAATCAGATATCTCGATCATTTTGACATTATGGTAAATTCTGAAGTTTTGATTTGAACATGAGTTATTTCCCTTGTTGTGATATTAGAAAATTTACATGTTCTATTTCTATCAGTGCAAATAGCACAGTGATTTTTTTTTTTGTGAAAAAAAAAAACCTTCACAGTTTTCAACTGAGTTAAATTGCAAGTACGACTATTTTAACACTTTAGAGTGAGTGAACAAAGTCCATATTTAGCTAAAAGAGGATCTGAAGGAATCTTAGCATGATCCATGAGAAGGCCCTTTTCAGGTTTCTCATTTAGGCAACAAAGGCAGTAGAATACTGTAGCTGATAAATGGAGGGTCCAAACCTACACCTTCAATTAATTCCTTTTTGCCCAATTACAGTTTGGACAATGAACGAGACCTACAGTTGAACTTTGATGGCACAAACTGCAAATAATTAGAACACTATGGATGTCTCCAACCCTTTTTGGTTGTCCCAATGTTCAAGACTAAACATACTTTGACTTTGATTAGCTTGAACACCCCTCTAGCTTTAACTTTTTTCATCTGTCCCTGAATGCCACCAATCCCCTACAAACTACAGGCCACCAATTGCAATCCCCTACAAACTACAGGCCACCAATCCCCTACGAACTACAGGCCACCAATCCCCTACAAACTACAGGCCACCAATCCCCTACAAACTACAGGCCACCAATCCCCTACAAACTACAAGCCACCAATCCCCTACAAACTACAGGCATTAACTAATTCTAACATCTTACCGTTTTCAGCTATATAATTCTGTTTAGTGAAAACATCGGTATATTTTTTCCTTGCACCTTCTGACATGATGTCAACAGGTAGACTATCGAGGTTTAGACTGTATCTCTCCATTTCAATTATTGATAACAGAAACATTCACCGTGTCACACGCACATTGTTTGTACTGTCAATAAATGATATTGATAACGGAAAAAAATATATGTCTCGTTTTTCAAACAAATTCAAGTGTGTCTTGATAATAATAGTATTACATAACTAGAAAGAATACGTCGATTTCAACGTCCGCTGGTAATTTGTCTAAATCACTTCACACATATTGTCAATTTACTATCCTTAAATGCGCACTGGTTAAATTTTACATTAACCGATATTTACCATTTACATCTCCCTGGATGATATTACTTGATCAATAATTCCAAATGCAATTGTCATTGAGGGTTCCAATGCCAAAATCTCGGTCCAATATGTTTAAATTAATCACGGAATACTATGGAACAGTTTTGTATTACACTTTGCATAATAATCGTACAATATCACACAAGTAAAGATCTTCCTACAATATCCAGTATTGCATTATTGACAACATTTGTCAGCATTTGTATTTATCAAGATTCATCGCTACATATAAATAAATACTCCTTGTAATCTGTTTCTATTGTTTCCGTTAGAATATAGTTTAAACGACCACAGACGAAGGACAAAACATTAGCTCCTTTTATTCATTTGTAAGAATATTCCTATTAAAACTGAAATTTGAATGTCAAGACGTTTGGCATGTGTTGCAGATTTATTTACAATGGTCCTGCACAAAGGATTTCAGTTTTACCATTCAAATGATACTTTCCTCTGTTTAATATATGTGCGATCAGGCAAACAAAAATGTTATTTCAATTGTAGATATTATCTTTAAATATTAATTTGTTGCAGAGCAATGGCTATAGAATTCGATTCAGTCAATTTCTTTAGGTTTCAATAAAGTCGAGTCTGGGTCAGTTAACAATGAATACTTGTTGCTTTAATTTCTATCCCATAACTTTTTGACTCTTTCCTATCAAAAAGATATCAAAAAATTTAGCAAAGAAAAAAATCACTAAAATGATTAAATACCTCTGAAAATGAACATGTTCAGGTGTTTTATACAGAGCTGTGAATTACCGATTAGTCAAAAATGATTTTTCCAACCCCTGGCCTCAGGCCGGCTGTTTTACAAGGTAGATAATTGAAGACCGATATAACTACATGTAATGAATGGCGTAATATCAAATCACCTTATTTGGTCGTCTTGTCAATTTCCTTGTTTGTATGAAAATAACTTATTTATAAAGTAATTTAATTATTATAAATGTCCAAAAATAAATCTGTCTGGGTCGTGTTGTCTCATTAAATATAAATAAACAAATTATTGCAAATTAAATAACAAATAATCAATCAAAAAAGGAATTTGGATTGTGTTTAAAGAGATTTTTTTTCGCTACCAAAAAATTAACTTTGATAAAAGCAAAGATCAAACAGGATATGTTTTTAACAAGTTGTTGCTGGGATTAAAAAAAAATTCGCTGAAACTTAAAAATGCCAGGAAACACATATAATAAATTGCACCATAAATTGACTTTAAAACTTTAAAAGTAAATTTAAGAGCTATAAAATTAAACCAAATTTGACTTTTAAAAACTTTTAAGTAAAGAGCTAAATTGTTCTTTTATGTTGCAATACTAATTTTAAAACAGAAATACCATAATTTTGTTACAACAATGTCTGCAGGCATTTACATGTAACAGTACAACATTTCCTTGACCAAACTACAACTTTGCAATGATAAATTCCAAAGTATTTTGAATTCTTTGTGAAGGAAGGAAGAATGAGAAATAAAATGCATAATGATTTAATTTTCAGAAAGCACAGCAAATAATGACAATTCAACTCAGCAACATGAAAATACCACATACTCACTCACACACTGCCCTGTAGCACTGTCTCTTTCATATACTGAACTTGAATTTCATTTACTCTGTCATAAAACTTAAGGCTGTTCTAAATTAATTCTATGTTTAACATCAACTTATGATCTCAAACAAATTATCTTTACAAATTCTAATGCATAAATATGTTTATGTACAGATTTCACACTTTTATTTAAAATTTTTGACATAAAACCTTTCATTTCACTTTCTTTTGCAAGTTTTTCATCATCTCATATTCAACTGCTCAATAATCGGCTGAACCCGACCCCAAACCCAAAATTTCTAGATTAAACAATTTTTTTTTTTTTCAAACATGTTTAAAACCTATGCGCAGGGTGACATTAAACATTGAATTAATTTAGGATGGCGTAATATATGTCCATGCTTTAAAGTACATGTTACAACCAAAATCATTTTAATACATAAAAGATTCATGAGGCCATCCATAAAAAATTCCTAGATTCTCATCAACTTTTATTAAATTTACAGCAGATCAGCAAGTTTTGTTTTTTGTTTTTTTTTACATTTTACCACTTACAGTAAAAATCCTGTAAATTCTGAAGAAAATGACAAAAAAAGCCAAAAATAGAGAGAAAAAAATATTTTAAGGGGCTGAAAAAATGAGTGCATGAGAGAATATAGGATATTTTTTATCGTGGCCAAATGTACATAAAAGGTGAATGCATACACAATATATCAAACTGTTCATTTACACCAAAAACTTGAGATTTTTATAAAATATTAATAAATTTGCAAAATATTATCAACATCATCATCAGTGTCAACCCTTACAACCAACAATAGTAGTTATCCTCTTGGAAAGAAGGCATTGGTCTCTGTTCATAGAGGTATTCACACCAATTTGTTTGCAATAAGACTACTGACTATTGTACCACTTGATGGTTCTCATTCTTTTAAATATTGCATATTTTCATGAAAAATTTACTATGGTGAAATCACTGTGACTTAAATTCTTCTGTGACTTCCAAATATTGTCTTCATCTGTTAGAATTTTTTTTGTTATTTCCATGAGACTTCTGACCACTGTATTTCTTCCACAAGACCAGTTATTGGTTCTTTTCTGTTGATTATAGATATTTTCTATTTCCACAAGATTTCAGAATGTTGCCTACATACGACTTATCACTCTTTATTATATTCATTTCCATGCAAGGTTTGAGTCTAATTCACTTTTGTTCCTTTGTTTGTTTTTACCATGTATTTGTGGAGACTTTGTCTCATGTGCATTTACTCCATATCCTTTCATTAACCATTTTGAGTCTTATTCATTTACATGAGACTTTTTAGTCTTATTCATTTCCATACAACTTTTGAGTCTTATTCATTTCCATACAACTTTTGAGTCTTATTCATTTCCATACAAGTTTTGAGTCTTATCATTTCCATACAAGTTTTGAGTCTTATTCATTTCCATACAAGTTTTGACTTGTAATTTCATTTCCATTCAACTTTTGACTCTTATTGAATTCAAAGAAAATGTAGTTGTTCATTTCCGTAAAATTTCTAACTCTTGTCTTTCTCCTTGAGATGTCGGACTCATGTTTATTTTTTCTGAATATTTTTCTGTAGAATATCCACAAGACATGATACTCACTCTTGTCTTTAATCCATGAGACTTGTTCATTTGTATAAGAATTCTGGCTCTTGGTCATTCCCATGTAACTGCTCACTCCTTTTCATCTCCATTAGACTTATGACTCCATTAGACTGCTGACTGTCATATTTTTTCACAATAAAACTGACTCGGTTTTCTTTTTCTCAGTCTGTGTCAAAAACTTTTTCAGCTACTAATCCAAAAACCAATTTTCCCTTTGTATCTACTAATCCAAAAACCAATTTTCCCTATGTATCTACTAATCCAAAAACCAATTTTCCCTATGTATCTACTAATCCAAAAACCAATTTTCCCTATGTATCTACTTATCCAAAAACCAATTTTCCCTATGTATCTACTAATCCAAAAACCAATTTTCCCTATGTATCTAAACAAAGTTTCTGAAATTTCCATTGGTACAAATCAACTTTTACTAGTCTCTGGCATTGAACTATTGGCTTACGACTCAGATTGTAATTTCCAATTTCCAGGACTCTAAACAAAGTTTCTGAAATTTCCATTGGTCCAAATCACTTTTTACTAGTCTCTGGCACTGAAGTATTGGCTTACGACTCAGATTGTAATTTCCAATTTCCAGGACTCTAAACAAACTTTCTGAAATTTCCATTGGTCCAAATCAACTTTTACTAGTCTCTGGCATTGAACTATTGGCTTACGACTCAGATTGTAATTTCCAATTTCCAGGACTCTAAATAAACTTTCTGAAATTTCCATTGGTACAAATCAACTTTTACTAGTCTCTGGCATTGAACTATTGGCTTACGACTCAGATTATAATTTCCAATTTCCAGGACTCTAAATAAACTTTCTGAAATTTCCATTGGTACAAATCAACTTTTACTAGTCTCTGGCATTGAACTATTGGCTTACGACTCAGATTGTAATTTCCAATTTCCAGGACTCTACACAAACTTTCTGAAATTTCCATTGGTCCAAATCAACTTTTACTAGTCTCTGGCATTGAACTATTCCAGGACTGTTGTCTATTTCCATATGACTTTGATATGCTTTAATCTTGACAACCCCAACTTCTCTTAAGACTGCAAATTGCACATTTTTAAAGACTTTAAACTCTTGTCCTTTTCCTACAGAAACATTTCATACTATTTCCTTTGAGAATACAGCCTCTTGTCCATTTTACATGTGACTACTAATTTTTGAATGCCTAAGAAACTCAATGACATAAAATCTTTTTAAACTGACTGTTGCATGAAAGCTATATAGTCCTTTCCTGTACGACTAACCACCATGTAATATGATGATTCACTTTGTTAGTGGAGTTGTGGAAATTGTTCCTTAAAACAAAGACAATAAGATGTCTTGTTATAACTTATAATATTTTCCTTGTATTAATACATTAGAAATATAAATTGACAATTCAACTGTTTACTTTCTCAAACCAAGCACAATTTGTTGACCGGTCAACAGTTTTCAGTCTGTTGACCGACTGTGATCTGTTGACCGCTTGCCTTATTTTGATTGGTTCATTAACATCACACGTGTGTATCACGTGATCTCCTCAGTGTAGTCTGAAACGCCAACATGTCTGAGAATGAAATGAAGTGTATAAAACAAAACTGAAAGTTACAATACTAAAATATAGCAAATGTATAAATATATGCCAATAAGCACATTTTAAAGACAAAAACATAATTAATTATCAAAAGGTATAACAAAACAGTTATAGACTGGGTCCTCAAATAACAGCTGTTTTTGTACCCAGTCAATAACTGTATATTATTTGTCAATGGTCTATAAATTGAGGGTGAAAGCATAAGAGGAGATCTCATTCCAATGACCTGGTCAAGTTGTGTCTTGCCTGATCCTGATATAATTTCCACTCCACACATCCAAATTTCCTCATCATTTAACATGGCAATGCTCATTTCAAAACAATAGCTGTCGCCGAATGGCAGCCAAAGATACCCCCCGCTCATTGAACCCAGAATCGATACGGTAAGTGCAAAATTAAGTTGGTGTGGACACAATACAGTTGCGGACACAGTACAAGTGTGGACACAATATGGACACAATGATATAATATTCAAGAAAAAACTTTTCCCAAGGGTTCCAATGAAAACACTCTGTCTAAAACAAACAAATATAAAATTCACCTTTTTCAGCCTATTTGACATTTTACACATCTACATATAGTGTTCAGTTTCATCAAAATCATTCAAGTGGATTAAGAGGAGTTGTGCGTAAGAAGTAACCCGTACATAGGGAATCAATGAAAACTCAAAGTTGAATTATCTCCCCTTCTTGGTTTCTGACAATAATTATATTCCTTCATGCACATCTCCATATAGTGTTCTAACTTTGTGTAAAGTTTCATTAAATTCCTTCAAGTGGTTTAAGAGGAGTTGCGCTTACGAGGTAACCCATACATGGGGAATCAACGAAAAGTCGAAGTCTGATTTTGTCCCCTTCCTGGTTTTGGACAATAGTTATATTTCTTCATGCACATCTCCATATAGTGTCCTTCCTTTGTGTAAAGTTTCATCAAAATCCTTCAAGTGGTTTAAGAGGAGTTGCGCTTACGAGGTAACCCATAAATAGGGAATCAACAAAAGTCAAAGTCGAATTATCTCCCCTTCCTGTTTTCGGACAAAAGTTTATATTCCTTCATGCACATCTCCTAATAGTGTCCTTCCTTTATGTAAAGTTTAATCAAAATCCTTCAAGTGATTTAAGAGGAGTTGCGCTTATGAGGTAACCCATAAATATGGAATCAATGAAAATTCAAAGTCGAATTATCTCCCCTTCCTGGTTTCGGACAATAATTATATTCCTTCATGCACATCTCCATATAGTGTCCTTCCTTTGTGTAAAGTTTCATCAAAATCCTTCGAGTGGTTTAAGAGGAGTTGCGCTTACGAGAAGTGTGGACAGACGGACGGACAGACAGACAGACAGACAGGATGATTCCTATATGCCCCCCAAACTTCGTTTGCGGGGTATAATAACCCTGGCAACCCTCTGGCATACCAAAATTGATTACCCACTACACTGGTAGTTCTTATGTGAATTTACATTGTGGCCATTACTAGAGTGCAACCTTATAACAAGACAATCCTGATTTCCCTACGTTAATATCTCATCCCCATCCTTTTTAACATATTTATTATTTAATATAAGACCATATTCATTTAATACTACTGCCTATCTATTAATGAGCTCTTAACCATTGTGTATTTCCTATTCAATTGTAGTGTCCATTTCTTATACTGACCACATATCCCCCCACCCCCCACCTTTCCACTATTTACAAAATTACTATTGCCTCTTATAACCATTGTGTATTTCCTATTCAATTGTAGTGTCCATTTCTTATACTGACCACATATCCCCCCACCCCCCACCTTTCCACTAT
>MJUU01033704.1:0-23173 GCA_002080025.1 Modiolus philippinarum | reverse complement strand
CCTAGGTCATTTTGTAGTAAGGTCAATAAATTATGGATTTGAAAACGGTCAGCTATCTATTACACAAAAACAAGGTATAATAACTTGTTTACCCAAGGGAGATAAACCTCGACAATTTCTAAAAAATTGTAGGCCAATAACATTATTAAATACTGTGTACAAAATTGCATCTGGTTCTATTGCAAATCGCTTGAAAAGTGTTTTACATGAATTAATTGAAGAAGATCAAACTGGATTTATAATTGGTAGGTTTATAGGGGAAAACACTAGATTGCTATATGATTTGATGCATGTTGCTGAAGAAAATAATATACCAGGCCTCCTCCTTTTTATTGATTTCGAAAAAGCTTTTGATTCGGTGTCTTGGGATTTCATACAAAGGGTATTACAGTATTTTAACTTTGGTCCATCTATACAAAAGTGGGTACAAGTATTTTATAATAATATAATTTCTGCAGTGAATCAAGGTGGAAACTTATCAAATTTCTTCAAGCTTGAAAGGGGATGCCGTCAAGGTGACCCTCTTTCTCCTTACTTGTTTGTTTTATGTGCAGAAATTCTTGCAATTAAATTAAGAAATAGTAACAAAATTAAAGGTCTGACAATAATGAATATTGAAAATAAGTTGTCTCAGTTTGCAGATGACACAGCTATAATATTAGATGGCTCTCAAGTTTCTTTGCAGCAAACAATGAAAGAACTCTCGCAATTTGCTAAGATATCAGGGCTAAAAATAAATTTTTCAAAAACTCAAGTAGTTTGGATAGGGAGTATGAAATACAGTCAAAAAATATTGTGCAATAACTGGGACTTAATCTGGGGGGAAAATAAGTTTTCATATCTTGGAATTGAGTTTGATACTGATTTAACAAAGATGTTTAAAGTAAATTATGAAAAAAAAGTTGTTGAAATTAAATCTCTTCTTAAGCAGTGGAGCAAAAGAAATTTAACTCCTATTGGAAGGATAACAGTTGTTAAGACATTACTTTTACCAAAATTGATACATTTGTTCTCATCTCTACCTAATCCAGAAGATAAATATAAAGAGCAAATCAATGAGCTTTTCCTTTCTTTTATATGGCAAAAACCTATTGGAAATGTAAAGAGAGAAACAGTAATAAAAGATTATGTGGAAGGGGGGCTCAAAATGATTAATTTACAAGCATTTATACATTCACTGAAGGCTGTGTGGGTTCGCAGATTGCTCAGCAGCAAAAGTTATCAAACATGCTAAAAGCAATAGGTATTGATTTCAGTTTAATGATAAGAACTGGAAGTATTCAGATAGAAAATATGGCAAAAGAGTGTAAAAATCTTTTCTGGAGGGACGTTCTATTTGCATGGAATGAAGTTCTATTAAAGAATAAAGACTTATCATGGGAATCCTTTTCGAAATCTCCTCTTTGGTATAGTGAAAAAATTAAAATTGATAAGAAAAGTGTCTTTCATAAAGACTGGTTCCAAAAGGGTATATTTATAGTGAATGACTTATTTTCTGAGAACGGGGAGATGCTAAAATTTGAAGATTTTACTAAAAGATATAACCTTAAAACTAATTTACTAAAATTTAATGGAATAATTTCCTGTGTGAATAAACTTTCAAAAGATTTTATACATGATAGTGAATTGTGCTTCATTCCAAAAAACATACAAGTTTTTTTGAAAAGCAAAAAAGGTGTAAAAGATATATATAGTATATTAAACTCAGATAATTCTGATCCAACTAGTAAAAGTAAAGTAATGAACATGTTCGAACTTACGGATTTCGATATGGAAAAAATTTATAAACTCCCTTTCAGTGTTACTAAAAATTCTAGATTGCAGTGGTTTCAGTTTAAAATCAATCATTGGATCTTAACAAACACTTTTTTAGCAAAAAATAAAATAGTTGCAAATCCTCTTTGTAGTTTTTGTGCCAAAAGCCCAGAAACTATAATACACTTACTATGGAAATGTGAAAAAGTGCAAACCCTACTGGTTGACATAGATCACTGGATGATGAACAGTGCAAATATATCTTTAAATTTCAATAAGAAATCATTCTTATTTGGATTATTCCAACAAAACTATTGTAAAATTCAAAATTTATTAATCTTAACAATAAAATATTATATATATTCAAGTAGATGTTTAAATAAATCCATCACTATAGAAGGAATTAAAAATTATCTTAAAAATATATATCAAACTGAGAAAGTAATTGCACTGAATCAAAACAAGTTTGAACTATTCCAAACATTATGGGAAAAATGGCATAATCTCCTGACATAAATTTAATTGAATATTTATATTTTTAAAATATTACATTTGAGCATTAGCTTAATAATTTCTCTAGTGCTGTTTAAACTAATGATTAATTTTTCAGATCATTAATATAATACCAAGTATAAATTTCAGCTATCTTGACTGACCAGACCCATTTACTTTTCCAAAATACATTTCTTTTATTTATTTATTCAGTTACTTATTTTTTTTCAATTCTTATTCATTTATTTTTTTTTTAGAATTGTTTTTAAATTTCATTCTTTTTGGGGGTGTTTTTTTCTCTTTAAAATGATAAAAACCATGTTGATGTTGACATACCACATTGTTTTCTGTGCATGCCTCCCTTGGGCACCAGTGGGGACACAGTAGGCCAACTATTTATTTTTGTAATTAGTTTTCAAGAAATGTGTCATGTTACATTTCTGATCTTTCGAGCTGCTGGGTTCCTACTGGTGGCAGGGGACACATGCACAAAATTGTACAAAATTGTTTGATATTTAATAATACTTGTATTGTATAGTAATGCTTTATCATATGAATTGACATGGCATATAAAAATAAAATAAATATAAAAAAAAACTTGTTATTATTCATTATTATTGTTTCTTTCTTTAAATTCTTTTTGTCCGGCTCTTATCTCAAATGTTGCCCCGACAGAATTATTCATACTTAGTACAAAGTTGGATCACTATCTGGAGGGGTGCATGGTGGAATTTTTTTTCCAAACTGTCCACCATTTCCAAGATGGCTACCAAAATGCTAAAAAATCGAAATTCGTCCAATAAAAAAAATCATATTTTCTCACTTATGCTTGCACAGAATTCAATCATATTTGGTACAAAGGTGAATCACCATGTGAAGTTTTGCATGACGGTAAAAAAAAAATTCTAAATGGCTGCCATTTCAAAGATGGCTGCCATTTTACATTAAAAACATCGAGGATTCAATATCTCAGGAACTGCTTTGCAGAATTTCTTCAAATTTTGCATAAATGTTCAATGAGATGAAATGAGGGAATTTACGGGAAGTATTTTTTTTAAAAAGGTCGCAATTTCCAAGATGGTCGCTCAAAATACGAAAATTTACAACCTTGTCTGATTTCAATAGAAATTGATTTTCAGGCAGATTTCGACACTGAGAACAATATCAAATCATCGAATTGTCTTCGGCCACAGCAGCTATTGCTTGCTATTGCAAATCTAGTAAACACTATTATTATTCTTTTTTATGTTTTATTCTGTCTTTACTCAGTGTGTTATCTATTCATTAAACATTATTGTTCTTTTTATAATTGTTACTTTCATACATTCTCTTTTCGTAGTTATACAATAAGTGAATGACACGTTTTTGTGTTGTGCTGATTGCATTCATCTTATTGTATTTCGGTTAACATGATTTTTTTTCTGTGTCTTCATACGAGTTAATGTGAATTTGACTTTTTGTTCAATGTCTTTGCACAACGTATAAACTGTATGTTTGATCTGCTTGTGAGGGAAGAGCATTTTTAATTACAGTGCAATAGCGCTCAAAGTTTTATCCAAGTTTGAAAATAATTGAAATTTTGTGGAAAATTAGGACACAAAATGACAAACGAATCGAAAGGAGGAATTTAAAAACTTTTTCTTTTCCTAAGTTTCCTGTTTTGAAGGGTTGATCCGCAAATTCTTTTTTCCAAAATGTTCAGTCTTGGTAGAAAATGATTATGAATTGGAATTACATTTTCGAATTTTATGCATCAAAATAAAGGAAATGTGGTAAATGTTAAAGAGAAAAGAACCCATCTCCAGCTAAAAATGACCCAAATCAAAGCATCTAGGGGTCACCGTGCGGTTTTCAACACAGTAAGGAACCTAACACCATATAGCAAGCCCTAAATGCCCCCCCCCAAAAAAAAGTAAAACAAAGAAAATAAATGAATGGGAACAGACCACATCAAATAACCTCAATATCAAGAAACTAAAATCTTATAAGAATACAAGAACAAGCCAATGACCAACAGAATCCTGACCTGGGACAGGCGAAAAAATTGCGGTGGGGTCAAACTCGTTTTCTTGGATCCAAACCCTCAGATATTCAGAATAATGTATTTTCCAAACACCTGCCTAAACATAAGATTATATGAAAAAATATTTAAAAATATGATTTTTTTATATTTTCAGTAATCTAAATTCCAAATTGCTTATTGCTCTTATTCAGACTATAATTTCTCAGTGTGCTTCCATTGACATCATGAGTATTTCTTCTCCGAAATTACGCCATTGCAGGTCACATGGCCGAAGAGTAAATTACAACATAAAAAACTAGATGTTGTCGGAAACGACAGCTATCCCCGCACTCCCTGTTTGACACAGAAAACAGTTGTTATACACCCTTGGCATAATTTTTTTCATTGATAGTCATTATTGTTACTAAAAGAATTCTAGGATATATGGTTGCTAAGTAGAATTCCAAAAAATAAGTGGTCTTTGAGACTTTCAGGATATTTACCAAAATTGGAATCAAATATTTTTGAAATCCAATTTATGAAAATGTTCGTCCTAAACTACACAAACATTTTAAGTATGGTTGCTAGGTAGAATTCCAAAAAATAAATGGTCTTTGAGACTTTCAGGAAATTTACGAAAATTGGAACCAAATATTTTTTAAATCCAATTCATGAATTCATTAAAATGTTAATCCTAAACTACAGAAACATTTTAAGTATGGTTGCTAGGTAAAATTCCAAAAAATAAGTGGTCTTTGACACTTTCAGGAAATTTACCAAAATTGGAACCGCCTTTCAGAATCGTAAGTTATCAGAATTTTGCTTTTTACCAAACACTTGTCAGAATATAATATAATATGCCAAAATTAAAAAAAAATATGTGTCTTTGACATTTTCAGGAAATTTACCAAAGTTGGAACCGCAACCTAAATTCCAAAAGCTTATTGCAAATCTATAGACTATATGCAACAATTCTGCATAAAGATTTGATCCCTAAATCCAAAAATGTAGGAGGAGTTTGCGTCACATGCCACATGTGTCTAATCCACATCTTTTGGTCTTTGCTTAAATTGACATCATGGGGCCTCTTGTTTACACCAAGACCAATATCAAAAATCCGAAAGCTTATTGCGCATCTACAGACTATATGCAACAATTCTATAACAAAATTAAATCCCTAAATCCATAAATGTAGGAGGAGTTTGTGTCACATGCCACATGTGTAAAAATTGACATCATGGGGCCTCTTGTTTGCACCAAGACCAATATCGAAAATCCGAAAGCTTATTGCGCATCTGCACACTATATGCAACAATTCTACAACAAAATTAAATCCCTAAATCCAAAAATGTAGGAGGAGTTTGAGTCACAAGAAAAGTGTGACGGACGGACGGACGGACGGACAGACGGAGGATATAACATTATCCCCGTACTTTCTTCGAAAGTGCGGGGATAACAAACGTTAAAACCTAGTAAATGTTAAAGATTTGTATACCGTTTTCAAAACAATGGGCGACATGGCTTGTTTACTTAACTTTGCTCAATTTCTTTTAATCAACTTTACAAAATATCTTTAGAATGTGATACCATGTCTGTAAAAAGCCCTATCTATGAATGTTCGAAAATTATTGTTGCTTTCTGCTATTATCGGCTTTATCCGAGAATTGACAAACCCGATGAACATGTCAAACAATTTTTGAAAATTAAATATATCAATAAAGGAATTGATTTAATCGACATCGCAGACCTTTTTTGGGACCCAGATATTCAAAAACTTGTTCCCGTTTATTTTGACAACCAAGACATGCCTGTCATTTCCTTTTCTTACAAAAAGCCTACTAGAAGTGTTTTTTTCAATTACTTTTCTATAACCTGTGATGCTAATTTCGAGAAGAACTACCCCAGCAGCTGAGACTATTCAATGTCACCATATCGCTATGACCCATGTGAACATGTATTAACGGGGAACTTGAACATCATCGATGATAAAGAAGTTATAAAATTCTTTAGAAAGGGGCCTCATATTTGCATGCTTTGATATTTTTAAAGACGCAGTTGACATTTATTGTTTAGAATGGTGCAAACGAGAATGTGCAGACAAACACGCACTCAATACGTTTAAAGATAGAATTATTACAAAAGTCAACAACAGAATAAATCTTTATACAGATAATTATAAAGAGTCACCACCTAAGCTGTCTATAAACAGAATTAAGTTAAAATTAAGAGATCTTAGCAATAAATATGTATTTGTACCAGTCGATAAAGCGTCCAACAACGTTTCAATTATTTGAAAGAAATATTATATTGATGTCCAACAAAATGAATTGGCTAAGTCTGACACTTTCGAACGTACTAATTTTGACGAAAAAACATTAACCAAACAGCACTACAGCGATACAGATATGCTCCAAGTTCCACCTAAAGATAACACCTTGCCTACTATGTACTGGGTTCCAAATCTTCACAAAAATCCCAACAAACTTCGTTTTATTCTGGCATCAAGCAACTGTTCTACCACTAATTTATCCATCCATTTAACAAGTGCATTTACCTGTATTGAAGAGTTAGTTATCAAATACTGTGAAAAAAACTTATCAAAACTCTGGTGTAAATTACTTTTGGAGTGTAAAAAATTCAGTTGAAGTTTTAGATAAACTAAAATCAATACAAAGACCGGTTTCGTCTATTGACAGTTATAATTTTTCTACACTTTTTTACAATACTTCCACATAAATTGATTAAAACGAAATTGGGACAACTTATTAAATGGTCTCTCAAATTTTCTGGTCTACAATTCATTTGTTGTAATAAAAAGCAAGGATTCTTCTCTAACATCACTTACAAAATCGATTGTTCCTGGACATGCGATGACATGATTAAGGCACTGGATCTTTTGCTAGACAACATTTTTGTTCGTTTCGGCAACATCGTCAATCAACAGGTCATTGGAATTCCAATGGGTACAAACTGTGCACCTCTCATTGCAGATCTTTTCATGTTCTGTTACGAACGGGACTTTATGAAAAAACTGCAGGATGAAACGTGACACAACAGTGATCAACTTATCTCAACTTTCAACGACAACAGCAGGTATATCGACGGATATCCTTACTATTGACAATCCCCAGTTTTTAGACTATGTAGACCTCATTTACCCACAAGAACTGAAACTCAATAAAGCAAAAAATGATTCTAAATACTGCCCATTTCTGGATCTAACTATCATCATTGATTCTGGAAAACTTAAAACTAAAATTTATGATAAAAGGGATGATTTTGATTTCACTATTACTAATTTCCCTTTTCTTGATTGCGACGTTCCTACAGCACCATCATACGGGGTGTATATATCTCAACTGGTACGATTCGCGCGCGTCTGATCTATTCTTGACGACTTTAATGAACGTAACCTTACTTTTACACCCAAACTATTACAACAAGGTTACAGATTTCATAGATTGATAAACACATTTAAGAAGTTTTATAGAAGATATATGAACATTTGGTATCTAAGTATAATGCTAATCGGAGACATCTTAGTACTAAAGGTATTTTTCACCCTCGTTTTTACGGAAATTTTGTTAAAAGATGTCAAAAAATGATAAAAGATCCAGAAAAACTGGGACGTAACTTACATTCTTTACGCAATAGCGGATATTGACCGGATATTCTTCATGATTCCGTTAAATTGGCTTTGGGATCCAATTACCTGAAGATTTTACAATTATACTGGCCTCTCGCTGATACTGCCGATGTCTACTGAAATCCATGATGATTCTTTACCAAATCCTTCGGGAAGTATTGAATTTGATTATTATTCCGTAGTGCGACAGTGTTGTACCAGCAAGCTAGGCTCCTTAAGCTAGCCGACAGTTTAGAGGCGAGCACTCCTCAACCCATCTTTCTAAATTACGTTTTGTCTATTCTTTCCTTTTCAAGATTGTTGTCTTAGAGTTAGTGGTCTACCTGTATTGGGTTTTATTTGTATGTTTATTATACTATAGGGAAACGGGATAGAGAAGGGGGAGGTTTGGGTACACATAAACCGGTTTAACCCTGCCGTTGGCTGTTTCCAGTGCCGGTACCAAGTCCGGCTATCCCGAGTTCCTATCTTTGTCTATGTTTGTCCTTTGTCATTTTGTTGTTTTTCTTGTGCGGTTCCCTGGTAGATTGTGGCATGTGATTGTAGTGTTCGGCCATTGTATGTGTTTCCTGTTATCTTCCTTTCATTAATATACGCAATATTTATGCAACAAAATTATTTCCCTAAATCTAAAGATTAGGAGCGATTAAATCAAATGCCATGTATGCCAGAGTCAACATTTTGAGTATTTTGTCGAAATTGACACCCTGTGGCCTTGTTTGTATCAAGATGAATATAAAAAATCAGAAAGTTTATTGCGCGCATTTACAGCCTTATTCGAAACAATTCTGCAAAAAAAAAATTAATCCCTCAATCAGAAAATGTAGGAGGAGTTCGCATGGCATGCCATACGTGTCAAAATTATGGTATCTTTTTTAACAATGGCCAACATAAAAAAAATCAAAGGTTGTAGTGCATCTGCATATATGCTACAATTCTACAACAAAATTAAACCATAAATATAAATTTGAAGGAGGAGTTCGCGTAGCTAAAAATGCGACTGATGAGTAGACAGACAGGCAATATCTCATGCTTCCGTTCGACAGTGCGGCGATCGATAACACTCATATTTTTATTTCACAAATTACAACTACGAGTTACAATATAAATAAGGTAGACAGAAATTTGCCACGATTATTGTCAAAAGTTTAGACATGTCAACTTATCACAGAACAGTTGGTTATCACATTTCCAGAGTCATTATAAGTTATTTTTAACCCATTTTTTCATGTTTCCAACATAAAGCTCCTTTCCTAAGAATAAAAGGCGTTTGTATTGTCTAGAAAAAGAATTGCTCCATCGACATTTTTTTTTATTAAACCCAATATACATATCATTTTTCAACCTGATTAAGGATATTTATTGGAACTTGTTATAGGTGCTATTTCAAGACATAGGCCAGTAATTTGGCATCATGATTCAGCATGGTGATATGTATATAATTATCCAAAGAAAGAGGGACCTGCTATTATATATAAGTGAAAATGCACCAATGTTTTTAAGAGTTCGTTTGCTCCCCTTTTGCATAACACAAATACTTTAAAACAAGTTCTACATTTAACGGGTCTAGTCCTAGCGCTTTATTCGATTTCATCTTGAATATTGTGTCTCAGTATTCTTCTCCTGTTATTAGACCCTCACAAAATCTACTATCATTTCTGACACTTTTTGTATGTTCCAGTATTCTTTCATTATAGTTAAGAAATATCAACAGGATTTGGTGAAGAAGATAGTATTTTGCCTAAAAATTTGAAATTTCATTTTGGTCAGAGTGTATTTCTTATTGTCATCAAAAACTGAGTTTGAAGTACGGAATACATGGATTACGGTAGATTCCGTCATGGGTCATATGTTGCCTTTTTGGGGGGAGATAATAAATGATTAAATTGTTTGGAGTTAATCAAAATAGTTAATATATAGTTTAACAAATCTGTGTCTTAATATAATTGCATATATACTTACCAGCTCCAAAAATTCGTAAGAAGTTCATTGTAATTGTCCCGATACCTTCGCCTAAAAACGTAACGTATTGACCTCTTATTGGCCTCCGACAACTGTAGGTGTCCCATCGTTCTAGTTTGTTTCCATGAGAACATACTTCCGCTCCTCGATCCACGAAACTCCATCGATCATAGTGCACAAATATAGTCTGAAGTAACATTCCGTCATCTGAAATATCAATTTCAAACCTGTAAGCATTTTCATGTAACCTTTTGGAAATACACGTGGAACATTGTTACCCGTAACATTGTGCCTATGTAGAACAATGAATAATTATGTGGGTTTTGGTTCACAGCTCAAATTAAGAGTGGGATTCATTTTCTTTGGACCAGAATATTGTATTCTCCAAGGGATATACACAATACTATCTTAATCGAGGCTGAAATTAAACACGATAATGCGTTTTTAGTAACCTTGAATGAAATTAAGGATGTATTCTTATCAGGTTTCAGTCTCGTTTAAATCTTGTTTGTAAATGATTTTAAAATAATTTATATTTTATGTACAAAAGCATCGAATTATAAGAAAATTATGTTTATCTTTAAATTGTGTCAAAAAAGTATTCATTTCTATCGAGTAGATTAAGAGTAATCTCAAATTGAAGATTTATGCTCTAATTGGCTGTTGAAATCAGGTGGAATTTTCACAAAATAGGGGTTGGGTTAGAAAAAGACATTTTATGAAAAAAAATATGCACTTAAAAATTATTTTTGCTTTTTTAAGAATAGTGTTACATATTTTTGCAATAAAAAAATCACAAAACAAATGAAGTTTAAACCATTAGCTGCTGGAAAATTTTAGAAAATCTGCATTTCTAGGGAAATATCGAAATGTTGAAATTGACCCTAAAAAGCATGAAAATGGGACAGAACTTTCTTATATCAACACCAACATATAATTTTTGGAGGTTGAATTTGTTCATTCCTTCTATTTACAGCTTTTTAGAAAGTATGAGAAAAAGTTAAATACTCTAAACTAGATTTCTTCCATGAAAATAGTAAAAAAAAATGGGCAAAAATGCCTAAAAATGAGCAACAGTACTAAAATTGGTCACTTTCAAACATCTGTAGCAAAATAATTTACACAGCAACCTATGAATATTTCTTTATATATTGAATATATAGGGTAAGAACATTGCAAGAATCAAGGTTTGAAAAAAAAGTTTAATGCTTTAAAATTTTGGCTCCTCAGAAGAGTACATCCTTAAACAAAATAGCACATTTTCTACGTAACATCAAGTGAATTTTGTCCCGGAGGTGAGACAGTCGGATGACAGTTCATTTGCATTACATATAAGAGTTCTGGACTTTGAAAATAAAAGTAGAACGAGACTTACAGACCCTATATTTAAACTGGATGGTCACTATATTTGGATGCTAATGCGTAGAATTGAGTACATGTAAAAACAACTCACCTGCATGTCATAGGTCTTGATATTGCCGTGAATTAAACATTATTCCATAATTATTTGATGAATTGGATATGTTGTTTCCTAAGAATGTTAAGTATTACCATTTTTGTTTGAATTTACCTCTTCCACAATGTTTTAGCTTTCCGCGAAACAATTAAAATATTCTCAATAAAATCCAACATCAAATGTTACGAAACTCAATAGAATAAGTATTATTTACTAGTCTTGGATATTTCGAGTTTTGTCTTCTTAGTGATCGAAGTGGCTAAAGCATATGATTACGTAAGTCCTTAGTCAAGGCAAAAACGAGAACAACAGGAAACAGAATACTAAAGACACCACACACCCACAAAACGTACGAAAACCCCTTAGAATACTAACAGAATAAAGTAAAAAAATCAGAGTGACAACAGGTTCTCCGAAAGGATAAACTTGTATTGATGTGTATTCAGTTCCCGACACACTGTCATCGGGTCAAACAAGGGTAATCTAAAATTCAGGAAGACTTAAATCTAGCAGAAAATATCCGTTCTCATCTGTGAAACCCAAATTGCATATATCTATATATATCTATAATTTAGTGATGACGGCCATAGAATTTCTGAAGGGACGATAGTAACATGCGCTGAACATATCCTTAACTAAGAAGTTCAAATATTTTATAGTTATCTTAAAACGTGGCTAAAATTTTTGCAGAAAGATATGTCAGTGCAATCTTAACCAGCAAAGCATTTTTGAAACGACTGAAAGTGATGCATTCAACACAAACAAGATATTATGTCTTTAATTCAACGTTCTGATACATGATTCACTATATCTTTGTTTATATAGATGTTGTAAGATATAGTAAGTTGTGACTTTGTGTAAATTGGGCCCTGTTCTACCAGTGTGTGCAGATGATGCTCGTGTAAACGTACTTTGCTTTGAGAAGTGGATGTAAGCACACTTAAAGATTGGGTTGTATTCGGGAATATGTTTGTATGCACCCGAGGTTATTAAAGCCACTAATGTCTTTCTTACGGGATTTATTGGGTACAATATCGATTTAGTTTTGAAGCATTTTTTTTTCTAATTTTGCCTCTCAAAATTGAATTGAAATGTAACTTTTAATCTCCATAATTACAGAGAAGATTTAGATTGTCTAATGTTAAAGCTGTCTCTAGACAGGAATAATGCAAAAAGTACCTTATCGATACGAATGAAATAGTTTTATATAAAAGTTTTAGATATTGAAAATTAAACATAATAACTTCCTTAGCTACCTTCACGAAGTAATTATACATTTTGTGATTATTAGATTGGACAAAAGTGCATCGGAATCAGTTAACACCGAAGGAAATGCTTGTTAGGCTTTAAAATAGTCTTGATTTTTATTAATATATTTTTTGAATTACAAATTTAGTGAACATATGAGTAAAATGAGATATATTATATTTTGATGTTGTATTAGTAATTCTTTTTGTTCGTTACAAGTATTTTTGTTCCAACAAACGAAATCGGAATATTTTAGAAAAAAAGCATGATCATGTTATTCGTTTCTTCCTTATTACAGTGTAGAATTTCATTTCTACACTGACAACTACTACCCCTTCATATGTATTTTTTTTCGGAACTGGAACAGTTATGTTTTAATTGTTCTTACTTGGCAATGTTATGATATATGACACATAGAATGTCTCTTGCAGGTCCACTTGCATCCATGGGAACTTCACGAATTCTGTACTTAAAACAATACCTATAAGCAAATGATATTTTCATTCATATGTTTCATACTATATTATGTTATGCAATATATCAAATACCTTATCGATGATAAAAAAAAATTCATACGATAATACACCCAGGGCGAATACATGGATGTACCAGATGCAGTGGATGTAATGTTGCTCAACATTTAGCAAGTCAATTCCACTCAATCGGTGCTAGGGCCAACTTAAAATGTTTGCTCTTCGTCAGAGTGACTTCAAGATGAAGAACAACAACGAAAAGCGTTGTTCCATTTGCTTAAGCTTACCATGCATTAATAGTATTTTTCCCACCTACGTTTACTCCATATTCCTTTATTTGTTCATTCGCGGAAACATAAGTTGTCGAAATATATCCAGAAACAAAATTCCCAATAACTTTGGCATTTTGTCAGTAATGATTCATACAACTAATCATGAACTGCTGTTCTTTTCACAAAATGACTCATTTTTTTTAGTTCTGTCAAACCTCTAAATCTACTACTTATTTTTGATCTCTCAATTATTATTGTGTACATCTTTAGAAAAATTTTTACACACCATTCCGGATTACCGTGACATGATAGACTAGCAAACATTTGAGCAAATTATCAAACCATCTACCCAGCTTACTAATTGGTCATAATGAGTCTTTGTTGTGTCGTCAAATCTTTTCACAAACAATCTGTCACACTTTACAAATTTATAATTCTCGTGTTTGTGCCAATTTATCCAGTCACATGAATTAAGCGAACAAAGATTTCGAAATTAATCTGATTGGTTTAGTGGATGCAAACATGAGGATTATAAATGGCGTTTTGACTCTTGTTCATTACTAAATTTATTATTGATTTGGATATTAGCTCCTCTTTTTACTAGATTTTTGTCTTGCTTTTCAATTTTCTTTATTAAAGCAGGGACTTTATACAGTGCCTGATGAAAGTGCTGCTTATGAGAAAGGGTGACTTCTTGAAAGAGAACTAACAGTACCTACGACTTAGTGGTAAGTCTTCCAGGGAAGACATGTGTCGCCTGCGTAATAACGCAAAAAGATATTTTTAGTTCCGTCAAACAGGAAGTGAGCATGCATGAGATCCAAGACAATCTTACACAGTAAAGGTGCCTACTGATACTCCATGCCAAATTGCAGAAGGCATGAATATGTGGTTCCTGGGAAAAACATGAATTTTCAAGACCCCAAAAATATTCTTAGTTTCGTCAAACAGGAGGTGGGCATCCGAGAGATTCAAAACTCTATTACACGCTATAGGTCCCAATATTGATACTCCATGCCTAGTTGCAGAAGGCTCAGAAAAGTGTGACAGATTTTTTTTTGTGACGCCGACGCGGACGACACCGACGACGCAAGACGAAGGATAATGATCCCTATATGTCACCACTGCGTGAACGCAGGCGATACAATAAATAAAAATTTTAAAAACGCAAGGGAAAAAACACAAAACAAAGCAATCAATAAAAAAATCAAGTTACTATCCTGTAAATCAAAAAAAAGAAACAATGTCCTAATAAGCTTCCGTGTACATGTTAGTAAAAGAAATGTTGTCTTTAATCACTTGTTTGTTTAAATGATTAGATTAAGTGATACAAACACGAGTATAAATTTGCCAAGTGTGACTGATTGTTTGTGAAAAGATTTGACGACACAACAAAGACTCATTATGACCAATTAGTAAGTTGGGTAAATAGTTTGACAATTTGCTTTCATGCTTGCTTGTCTATCATGTCACGGTAATCCGGAATTGAGTGTAAATTGTTCTCAATTTCATAGTTACCTCTATTAGCCCTCGGTGTACCTTTTACGTTTTTTTAATAATTTTACAAGCCTGAAGCTATTATGACATGTCCACCTAAGCAAACATGCTTATTGGGGTTGATGCAGTTGGAGTTAATATATGTGTTATGGTCTCATGTCCATTTACTCCATATCCTTTCGTAAAATATGCATAATAAATTGTCTAATGCAAATAATTAGCAATCGATGTCACCGATTTCTAATTATACTTTTCTGTTAGCTCTAAAATATAAATTATATGACTGTATCAAAACAATCTGGCCGACACTAATGTATTCTTTTTATATTGATTAGACATGAACTAGTATTATGGAGACATTCTCTGTCATGTTTTAATTAAGGAAACTTGAGATAGAGTATCATTTCCCAATATTGAATGAGTAAGGAGAATATCAAATCATAATTAGAAGTAGCTTACCGAATAATCGACGAGGCCAGTTTATTATCCAGTTGTTCGTCTTAAATTCTTTACCACCTCCACTGATACTAGCAGTATACAAAGGTTTTCCAAGACTAATTATTTGATCGGGAGGACCAGGTCTTGTTTCTACAAATGAAAACCAGGTCAACTAAAAGGTTTAAATTTTCTAAATTTCTTCAGTTAACTATATTTTGCTCGGCGGAAGCTTTTTGAAAGACCTTCTATAAGTCATTCGAGTTTGAAAGTCAGCGGTATTTAAACAAAAGAATGTGAGATCTCGTTTAGAAAACATCAAAAGTCGATTATATACTGAATTACGCAAGTGTTTTCTATAAATGCAATATCACGGAATACATGCTTTTTCCGTATTGATACGTCGACTTGACAATAGCGTCTGTTAGTTTCGTTGAATTTTGGAACTTCCGGGAACAAAATTTGTTCCCGGAAGTTGCATTTTTAACAGAAAAATATGACGTTTCAACAAAAGATTTGGACGTCATAATCCAGCAACGTCATAATTTGGCGGGAAACGTTTTCAAATTTAAATTTTATCGAGAATTCTCGGTGTTACATAACGAGACTTCCAGACCATATTGTTCTGTTGAAATCTATCTGTACAAAAGTCTTGTCTGAGTACATGCATTTTAACGCCCAATAGCATTTGATTTATTAGTCTGTCTATTCAATTGTTATGTGGTAGAAATGACCAAAAAATTATTGTAAATTGAAGTCAGCAAAGATAAAATCAAATTGGCCCAAAATTAACTTTAAATAAGACAAAAATAATGATTTTACTAATTAAGTATACAATATATGACTTATCTGACAATAATGAAGTCCAAGTAAATATCCAAATAATTATTTCACTAAAGTCCACCAATAAATATCCAGATGAGTATTCCTCATAATCCTCACTAAATAGTTGATAATAGATTCACAACAATTGATGTTGATTTCCAATACAAAAGATTTGCGTAATAATCCTGTATAAACTAATGAATTCTGTATAAACTAATGAATCCTGTATAAACTTATTAAACTGACTGCCTCGCCCTTTTCAGCTACCTGATTTATATACATTAATTCTTTCCAGAAAATTCATTCACAAGATATAACTAGAACATTCTAATCAACTAACAATCACGTGACTAAAATGATTATGTAAGGAAAACCTCTCGAAAATTCTATGTGTTAAATATTAAGTCAATGTTCTAGAAATTTCTATATGTTCTAAGGTGTAATAACCTTGACCATTGTTTATTGTAAACAAGTTACATAACTAGGACAACCAAATTACATAATATCAAGGCCATACAAAATAAAAACAATGAATAAAATGCATTATAGAATATTTACAACATTTAATTACCTATAACACCTCCCCCCAAAAGAAAATGTTTGAATGCGATGAAAAACATTTAAAATAAACATGAGGTGTTATGAAATTGATCAAACTCTTGACAATGCGTCTGCAATGACATTATCTTTTCCTTTAATGTGTCTTATGTCTAAATTAAATCCTCGCAAAGTCAAACTCCGCCTCAAAAGTCTTTGATTTTTACCTTTCATTTTATGAATAAATTTAAGAGGGTTATGATCAGTATATACAATGATAGGCTGAATTGAAGCTGAAATATGGATTTCAAAATGTTGTAAAGCCAAAATCAGAGACAAACATTCTTTTTCAATGGTGGGGTAATTTCTCTGGTGTTTATTAAATTTTCTAGAAAAATAACAAATAGGATGGTCTATATCATCTTTACCTTCTTGTAACAAAACACCACCAGCAGTAACAACACTGGCATCTACTGCTAACTTAAACTGACAATTAAAATTAGGTGTTGCTAACACTGGTGCACTTTCCAGTCTTCAAATACCTCATCACAACTTTTAGACCAAATGAACTTTACTACATTTTTTCTCAAAAGTTTAGTCAAAGGCTCACTAATGGAAGAGAAGTTTTGACAAAATTTTCTATAATATCCAGCCATTCCTAGAGAACGCATCAATTGTTTTTTATTCTCATGTTAAGGAAAACTTGAAATAACACTAATTTTAGCATCAATAGGTTTTACCTGACCCTGACCTACAACATGTCCTAAATAGTTTACATAAGCACATCCAAATTCACTCTTGGAGAAGTTGACTGTTAACATAGCACTGCTTAAACGTTCGAAAAAAGTTCGAAATATCCGAAGATGTTTTTCACAAGTGTCACTATATATAAGAATGTCATCAATGTATGCTTCACAACCGTCAATTCCACTGTTGATGAGACGCTGAAAAGTTGCTGGCGAATTTTTCATGCCAAAAGCCATCACTTTGTATTGGAATAGTCCATCGGGTGTAACAAAAGCGAAAAAATCTTTTGCACGCTCTGTAAGAGGAACTTGATAAAATTTTTTCAATAAGTCAATTTTTGTTATGTATTTAGCATTTCCAATTTTATCAACACAGTCATCAATGCGCGGAATTGGAAAAGAGTCAGTTTTTGTAACATTGCTTAATTTTCTACAGTCCGTACACATACGATTAGTTTCATCAGGTTTTGGCACTAGAATACAAGGTGAGCTCCAATTGCTTTTGCTAGGTTCAATAAAGTCATTTCTTAACAAATACTGAATTTCCTCATGCAGGTACTTTTGTTTGACCGGATTCAGTCGGTATGGATGCTGTTTTATCGGTACTGAATCACCAACATCGACAGCATGAAATATTTCATCAGTTCGTGTCGGAATGTCCGGAAACAAATGTTCAAAATCATGGAGTAGCTGTTTTTACTGTTCCTTTTGAATCGTTGGTAAATATTGAAATTTCGAATCTAAATCTTGCAGAATCTGTGAATTTTCCAGCTTCGGTGTGATAGATTGCGAATCAATCTTTTCACAAAATTCATTGTTAGAATTATCAGGGTCAACACTAACTATATTTACAGAATGTACAATATTTGTGCTATTTCTATCTATATAAGGTTTTATCATATTAACATGACACAACCTATTATGTCTACGTCTTTCAGGTGTTTTAATAATATAATTTAAATCACTCAGTTTCTTTTCAACAATATATGGACCAAAATATCTGGCTTCAAGTGGCTTTCCAGGAACAGGAAGTAATACAAGTACTTTATCACCAGGGTCAAAATTACGTTTTATAGAATTTTGGTCATACTTGGCTTTCATAGATTCTTGACTAGATTTAAGATTTTTATTGGCTAGATCACAAGCGTTAACAAGTTCAGTGCGAGAGTCTGAAGCGTAATCAAGGAGATTTAAATGGTCTTTTTCATCAGATAAAATTTTCTCATTTTAAAGTTTTGAGTGGTCCTCTAACTGTATGTCTAAAAACTAATTCAAATGGACTGAAACCTAATGATTCCTGGACTGCTTCTCTTACAGCAAATAAAAGAAAAGAAATTCCTACATCCCAATTTTTCTCTGTCTCAAAATAATAGGTACGCATCAAAATTTGGTGAAATCGCTCTAAGGCTCCTTGACTTTCAGGGTGATATGCAGATGATCTGTACTGTTTAATGCCTAATTCATACATTACTTGCTGAAAAATACCTGACATAAAGTTTGAACCTTGGTCTGATTGAATAGATTTGGGGGGCCGAACAAAGAAAAAAATTTAGTTAAAGCCCTCACTATGGTTTTAGTCTTTATATTTCTTAAAGGAATAGCTCCAGGAAACCTTGTGGATGCACACATGATAGTTAACATGTACTGATTACCAGATTTAGTTTTTGGTAAAGGACCTACACAATCTATTGATATTCTACTAAAAGGCTCCTAAAAGGCAGGTATAGGTTGAAGAGGTGCTTTTGGTATAACTTGGTTTGGTTTCCCTACTAATTTACATGTATCACAAGACTTGCAGTAATTAGAGACATCTTTTCTAAGATCAGGCCAATAAAAATAATTTAAAATTTTGTTTTAAGTCTTATTAATACCTAGGTGTCCTGACAAGGGAGTATCATGGGCCATGCTTAATATCTCAGCTCTATACACCTTTGGTACTACAATTTGATACTTAACTGCCCATTCTGCATCAGCAGATACATCAGAAGGTCTCCATTTGCGCATAAGAATACTATTTTTAGTAAAATAAGTGACAGTTTCTTGCAAAGAACCACTTTCATCAACAGCCCTATTGAAAAGACATGAAATTTCAGGGTCTTTATGTTTCTCATTGCTAAATGTAGACATAGAAAAACCATCACCTTGAACCAATGAACTATCAGAAAACTCCAAGGGCTTGCTTGTGTCCAACACCAACATCACTAAGCTGACTCATAAATGTATCCGACAAATCAAAATCATCAGTGCTATTTCCATGATCTTTCTGAGCTTCCACACATTTCTTTTTCATAGCACGAGTAACTGCACAGGCAGAACACAACCCAGAAAACTCCTGTTCAGCAGAATCAGAAACCTGATCAAAAGAAGGCTTGTCTGTCACAGTAGAGATGTTTCACATTTTGACGAAAGAGAACCTAAACATACGGGGACTAGTTATTGTACAAAAATTAAAAAAGCGGAAGTAAATTTAAAAATGTAATTACTTCCAATTACAATGTTGTGATTCTTTAACTAAATAATTAAATAATTATATAGGCAAAGTAATTGAAAAATCTTTATTCAGAGCCATATTTCCTTCGTAAATCGCTACGTCTCGTTTCGTCGCTTTCGTGTGCACGTATGACTTACGAAAGAGACAAACGAAAGACATTCGAGTTGTCCTTAAATTTAAAAATAGATGAATCATGCATTTCTCATTATGCCATTTGTAAAATAAATGTGAAGAAGCAACAGTCCGATGCCACAGTACAGAGTTCAAGAAATAAAATTCAATTTGTGATACATGCAGTACTTGAACCATATGAACAGTAAACATTCAAAATATCTATCACATATTTTGAGCATTTTACACGCGGGGGGGGGGGTCTTCATAAATAAGACATATGTAATTCCCTCATTTTATTGAATAAGATCTTTTAAATATTTTCAAATACATATTTTACAATGCTAATTGTGTCACTTTTTTGAACAAATAGTCAGGTCATGTTGAGATTTCCTCTATCTATATTGAAATTTATTAAATGCTTTTCAAATTTGGCTGTGTAAAATTTGATACAAAAAGAACTATATGGTAATATATGGTCCTCATGGTAATCTATTCTATTGCTTAGACCTACTCATCGATCTTTCTTGTATCTTTTATTATATCTTTTTGGGGGTTGACCCCCCCCCCTTTACGGTAAAGCATGACATATGGTTTAGTCGTTCAAACATGTCTTGTATCTTGAATGGGGAATAATTTCGGGCTTTTCCGTCTTCCATTCTAAAATTTATTTCTCATCCTGTTACATTTTTTTTATAATACACATGACTACGGATGGGTGCTGCCTGTTAGCTAGTTATGCACTTCTGTTTTTGGTTGTGTAGAGTGCAGGGAAAATGACACACAAGAAAGAATTTAGAATTTGACACGTGCATGAAAATATGGAACTTCGAATATATGTCATCGAAAGTGCAAATATTTATTCGATTGCCTGAGACATGCAATGTTGTTTAAATTGGCCACTTTTAAGTTGAAAAGACAATATCAAGACTTTTATTTCAAATAAAAGCTGTTGCTTTATCCCCTATGTAGAGAAATAATATTCAAATTACAAAACAATAAACAAAACAAAAGCTAAAACAAATTATGCCCAAAACAAATTACAGAAAAAATTAAAAAATTGAAAATAATAATAATAAAACGCCGTTCGAGATCCGCTAAAACATATGTTGATATGCTAGTCTGAGCTTCATACATTGTGGTTTCGAGAAACAAATATTTTTCTTGTTTTATTCTTGCACTTTTCCCTATGCACGGAATTCAGGTCATTCAGATTTTCAGTATATATCGAACTGATATGAAATAACATCGAGTGGGGAAGTTATTTGTTGATGGTACTTTATAATGCATAGAGAAACAAATTATAAAAGTAGCCTTGCTCATAAAGAGTGCTATATCATGCACCGTTAAAGTATTCATATGGTCCGTGATTGAAGCAAGTTTTTTTTTTATCCGCTCCAGTTTTAAGTCGAGATAAAAAGTAAACTTTATTTTTTCAGTTTTGGCGTTTCCGGTACGATTTATTCATTTCAATCTTCATTTTCAATACTTATTGTACATAATTTTGCTATGTTAATCTTCGTAGTATCCCAATAGTTGAAAATATTTCAATTGACAATGTTTAGTGATTTCACCGACTTGGCAAGCTACCAGTACAAGGGTGCACTCGACCGGTTAAAGACTTTACAAGATTTTATTTCTATGTGAATAATGTCTAATATTACAAGTGTTGAAGGTGGTGATGATTATTTAATATTCTTGACAAACACATGCATTTAGTCGCCGTCTTAGAAATAATCTATAAATAATATTGGAAATGAATATCTTCATAATATCTTCAGCTAATGGTCCCCTGCGTGTCAGTTAGGTTGTGGTTCGTCACGGAAAGTTTCTTTCGTCGGGTTGCGTCGAGTTTCGTCAGAATGTGAAATATCTCTAGGATTTCTTTGAACTTTATCTCCAGCTAAATCATTACCAGGCAGAAGTCGAACACCTTCAAAGGGCAATGATGACTTGATACCTAAATTCACAGGTCCAGAAACAATATCCGAAGACAAATAAACATTATGGAGAGGAATAGAGGTAGAATTACAAAAATCACTCGAAAGCGACACAAAACCATCACTAATAAATGGTTCAAAAATCTCCATAATGACACTAGATGTGGATTTGACCTCGACCTTACTAACAGGATCAGAAACAGACTTCACCTCAGAAAAAGAAAAATGCACATCTGTATCAAAACGAGGCAAACATTGTGACGACTTTACAAAACAACTCGGTTTTACTTCACTTTTCTTCCTTTGCTTTAATCTATAACAGTCAGATATCAAATGGCCTTCTTTCTTACAATACTTACAGGAAATTGACTTGAATGGTCTCTGTGACTGGGAGGGAGATGAGGACTTGGACGAGTTATTTACTGGACGTTGCTTACTATTAGAATCATTTGTAGGTTTGGGTGAAAACTTGCGAAATTGTTATTTCTTTCCTATTTTTCAATTTGTAATTTTAATTTTCTTTCTTCTCTTTCTCTTTCCTTTTCTTCTATTTCTTATTTTCTTTGCTCTAATTCTAATTTTTAAATTCTAATTAAGGTCTTTCCCTTACAGTGGAAAGACCGTATTGTATTTCGTTTGATTATTAAGGTCTTTCACCACAAGTGAAAGACCTTACTGTATTTCTTCTGATTATTAAGGTCTTTCACGACCTTGGTCGTAAAGACCTTATTGTATTTCTTAAGATTATTTTTTTTTCTTCCGTAGGGTCTCCGCCGTAAAAACTATGCGACATATCACTATGATACTTAGGCTTGTAGATTGGTCAGAGAATGTGACCTCAAAAGTCACCCTGCTATATTCACCTATTTTCGGTAACAGAGTTATCTGCCCCAACCACATAAAGCTTGTTATCGCCTAATATCAGAAACCGTAAAAGATAGCTTTTCTTAGTTATGGGGAAAATGTTCACAATATCAATATACAACTTTGTCGCATATTGACTAAAACTTTGCGGTTGACCTTTATGAGTTATTCCCCCTTACTGATTTTGAGTTTCCGTTATAATTGTTTCCTTGCAAACTGTAAATCCTGGAGACCTGGGACTTCCACCATTGATCCTTAGTAACACTGAGTGACCCAAACATCCAAAGGTCAAAGGTCATCAATGACCTTTATCCGTGACCTTTCACCTTGTTATCGCGTCATCTCAAAAACTGTAATAGATGGCTGATTAAATATATATTGGCAAAAATGTGAAGCACATTAAGGGCTACATTTGTTACAT